>WNYA01001740.1:0-61297 GCA_019512145.1 Engystomops pustulosus | reverse complement strand
ATCTGATTTCAATTTAAAACCCTTATTATATTATAATTATAATTCAGTCTTTATATCTTACTTTTATACTGTGATAGGACAGTGGATAAAAGGAACTTTGCTCATGCAGAACACAAAGCAGAACTATACCTTCCCTATACGTCTACACCCCTGCACCCTTATACCTCTACATCCCTGCACCCCTATACCTCTACATCCCTGCAACCCTATACCTCTACATCCCTGCAACCCTATACCTCTACATCCCTGCACCCCTGTACCTCTACATCCCTGCACCCCTATACCTCTACATCCCTGCACCCCTATACCTCTGCACCTATAGGAAATATTTGTGAAATTAAGGTTACACTTTAAGCTGATGGATTCAGATAATGTCCATGGAGGCCTTGAGCACAGACACCGCAAAAATGCAACACACCACAAACATCCCAGACACCAGAGCCAACTAGCTGTACACACAGATAACACTGCTATACGTGGTACAGGTGAATAATGCTGACATGTACAACTAACCCTAATCCCAGGCAAAAATACAGAGCTCAATATTTTTCATGAATATGAAATAGCGTATTAAAATATGTTGTGTTGTACAAGAGTTTATGTATACACATTTTTAGATCCATGACATATGCACATGGATACACATAACCTCATACATTACACACTATCAGGACATGTACTGCACATATACACTGCACATGTATGGAGATTACTGCCTCGCTCGTTCGAGCATTAGCGTACTCGAAACTGCTCGTTGCTCGGACGAATACTTCCCCCGCTCGAGAAAATGGCAGCTCCCGCCGTTTTGCTTTTTGGCGGCCAGAAACAGAGCCAATCACAAATTGTTCTTCACATGCTATTTTGTTCGCAGCGCTCCGCGCGTATCTCCCGGCAAGTAAGCAGATGTGCCGAACATCTGTAATCTATTCTGCACTGTGTCTGCACTGTGTTTTTATCTTAATGATCCTGTGGTCACTGTTTTCACTGTGTTCACTGGTTTTATTCTATTCTTCACTGTTCTTCACATCTGCTAACTTGTCGGGAGATAATACGCGCGCGAACAGTGAAGAATAGATCGCAGATGTTTGCAACTTATCAGAAGACATTATTTTTCAATTAAATAAAACATTTTATTCCCGAACCTTGGTCCCTTTGAAAAAGTCCCATTGACTTAAAAAAAGCGCGTGAAAAACGCACCGAAAACGCAAAAAAACGCGAACAAAAATGAAACAAAAACGCAGCAAAAACGTCAGTTTTTCACGCATTGCACCCGCACGTGAAACGCAACGCTAGTGTGCAAGAGGCCTTATTCTGTTGTTGCATGGTCTACGCAATAGGAGTTTTAGACAGCCTCACCAATTTAAGCAAAAAGATACAAGACTGACATTTTTTCCTTGATCTTCAGAAAAAAAAATATTGATTTCATGTCATATGCCAATGTATTAAAATTAGTAGTCCAAACTTTCCAACACACCTCTAGCAAGAGGTGGCACAGAGCATGAACTGAATTTGTGGTTAAACTGCAAATTTTGTTGAACCTTAAAGGGGTCTGCCCATGATAGAAGTTCTCAAACTGAATCCCTGGTGATGTTTACACAATGGAGATACTTTTAATCCCCTTACTTACAATTTACTCAGTTTTATTGCTGTTTTTGCTCTTATAACATCATGATAGTTATATTAAAAAATGCCAGAGTGTGGATGGGGACCTCTAAGCAGACAATTCTTGATCCCTCTATGCTGTGAGATGCTGTGTGCTGGCAATGTGCTTGTGCCTATCAGGGCACAGGGTGTAGCTTCTAAACAATCTACTAGCATCAGACACAGAAAAAGATAGATGAGAGATTATGAGATTCAAGAGATGGATATGAAACACAATGACACACTCCAGCTCTGCTAACTCACCTATAACACACAGGGGGTCATTTACTAATGGCCCGATTCGCGTTTTCCCGTCGTGTTACCCGAATATTTCCGATTTGCACTGATTTTCCCTGTATTGCCCCAGGTTTTTGGCGCATCGGCGCCGGCATGCACGCGATGGAAATCGGGGGCGGGGCCAAACGATAACCCGACGGATTCGGAGAAACCGCCGCATTTTTTAAAAAAAAGGGTCGCGGGACATGCGCTTACCTTCATCCAGGATGGCTCAGTGAACTCCAGCGCGTTCCGATGCTCTTCAGCGCAGCAGCGACACCTGGTGGACGTCGGAGGAACTGTCTTAGTGAATCACCGGAAGATCGCGCCGCTGGATTGCGAATGGGCCGGGTAAGTAAATCTGCCCCACAGAGTCAGCTCTGCCATTAGCCTCCCTCCTGGATAAAGACCTTATTTGCCTGAAGCTAGAAGAGTAAATCTCTGTATACTGCTGTTTGCTGGTAGAAATTGCCCGTGCCTGACCTAGTCTTGTAATGCGGGGAGGAGGGGCAGGGTGCAAAGAGAACTGCAGTGTGCAGATAAGAAAAGCTATTAATAATAAGAATTTCCGCGTAGTCAGAAATTTTAGGTCATATCCAGGGACAGCCAAAATTGTAAACAACACAATAGAGATAGAGACAGGTTGAAATTATATCTGTGAAATGATGTATTTTTGCTAATAACAGTGAATAAGAGAATGTTTATTTTGTTATCCTGGTATATTGAAGACCTTGTTTCAGCGAATACCCTTTAAGCACCTTAAATTTTACAGACAGAGTCCATGTCTGAAACCCCCTGTGACTGACACTTTATCGTAGTGTTGTGCCATTATTGCATAAAATAACAAAACAGATGCCCTTTTAACCACACTGTAGGTAGCTAAGTCTTCCTTACATCCACATATTTTTCTCGAAAGCATTAACTGCCAGCTGCATGATTAATCACATAACAAAAAAAAAATTTAAAAGCATATGAAACATAGTGACATATTCTTATAATCACAATAGTGGGAGCGATGGAAGTCTTGCCCCTAAGACAGTAAAGAGGTTTTCCTACTGTAGACATCCACCAATAAGGGGATACGATTTTAATGTGTGAGGAGTGTTGGATTTCTTTTGGTCACAAAACAGGGGCCCACAAGTGGACTATGGAACAATTAAACTATATTGAGATATGGCTAAATAGCATTTGCAGTCCTCAACATCTTCTCTACTTGGTCAGTGTTAGTCACATCCCAAACACCTGATCGTTGTGTACGTAGAAAGCCCTGTTTAAAATCATAAAGTTTGGAGAAGCTAGTTGCCTCAGCTATATATGATATTCCCAGTGAAAGCAGAGAAATATCATCTGTTCGGCACTGCGGAAATATTAATAAATAATATGGAAGTCTGCACAGTGGTGTCAATAAAAGATCTTATCATTGGCCGCGCCGTGTGTTTTTAATTAACCCAGTAGTGTAGAAAGTTAAATCTCTGAAGCCCTCGCTCCGCTCATTCCAAAGTTTAACTCTGGAACATTCCTTAGTTGATATCAAGAGAGATTTCTTCTTTTGGAGTCAACCAAACATTATTTGCAAGCCGGAGCAGAGCAGTGTAATGAGGACGTTCCTCTTGAGGTAAGTTAGTTCTGAAATGCTGCTGACCCAGAGGGTGTAAGGTAATTTTGAATTACATTCTTGTCAGTCAAGAACAGCAATCACAAGGGGTTCTTGGATACAAGAAGTCAGAGAGTACAAATAATTTTTAATAGGTGAACAGGGCAGGAAAAAAAGACATTGGAAACTCTGAGCCGTTGTCACCTCCCCGACGATGTGTTTCACAGGTTTTATAACTTGTAATTCTCTAGCTGTAAGAAGAGACATATCCCACATCTCCTGACAGTGAAGGACCACAGGCTAGTGACCACTAATCTACTCATTTGTCAGGTAACTTTATTTAATCAATGCAACTACAACTTCCAGCATGTCCTGGCAGTCACAGTCTGTCAGAGCCGGATGAAGGGTTATTTATGTAACTGGAAATCCAGGTTGAACATAACCACAACGTCTAAGATACTGTATAATATTTTAGTTTTGTTGCTCCCCACATCACCCATCAAGTTTGAAAGTCCTTCAAAGGTATTTACGCTGCAGAAACGAAAGAGGACATTAAGGACAAGCCTAATTTTTTCCCAAGCCACATGGTTCCGGTGCCATATGTAGACAATAATTGTGGAACCATTTGACTGCGGGGGCCCACAATTTTCATACAGCCCTGGGCCCATGGCAGTCTTAACCACCCTGTTAGTGTTTCCCGGTTAGGAAGTATTAATCTATTGTGAATACTTTAATGCGGTTTCTGGGCTCAAATTATAATGATACTGAGTACTAATGTAACACTTGCGTTCTTCCATGGTATTACATGCCGTAGACTAGCGGGCCTCAACCACTTGGACCGTGGCCACAAAAAAATGTTTATACTTTTTCTTCCACATTTCCAGATCTCTCTTTCCTTGTTTCAGCTGCTGTACACTGGGCTGGATCCATAAGACACAACAATCCTCATAATCATGTCTGACAGCATCACACATGTGCGTACAGCTGCAAACACAAGAATAGGATTGCTGTAACTTTGTGGAAGCAGGTAAAGGTGGGTTCAGTGGTGTTTTTGTCTTATTCACATTAAGTGTGGGTGGGGTGCATACATTGAGGGATTCAGATATGGCTACCTGTATATATGAGGGCTAGAGAAAAGGGGTTGTCATGGAGGAGACTATAGGAAGAGGTACTTTAAGCAAGGGCTACAAAAGCGGGCATTAATGTCAAAGGTCATATAGGAGTGGTGGAGGAAAGTGGGCAGTCTAAAGGGCATTGAATAATCAGGGGCATTAAAAGGGGCAGCTGCAGGAGATGGACTTATAAGGGGGCAACTCACGGATGCAGGAATTATAAGAGGTGGGGCTTGCAAAAGGGGCATTAGGTACGAGACAGGGTGGGGCAAACACTTTTTTTCAGGGACTATAGAGGGAAGAATCATACCCCCATGGATCCTGGAAAAAATGTGCTCTGGAGCCGGTCGCTTTATAGGTTGTACACAGCTGCTATATAGGAAGCTATACAGGAGAATATAGAACCAACTGTTCTATTCACAGACATAAATGGGACAGATAAAGATCAGCAATTCAAACCTATTTTAGGAAATATATTGCTTATGAAGTACGAGTTCTGTTGCATCTTTTGAATGGTATTGTGATGTCGCTCTATTATTACTGCAATTACTACAAATAGTAAAATTGCTGCAGAACCGCAATGTGAGAATCCAGCCTTATAAAACCCTTTAGCCCGATATGCCTTTTGGTCTTAAATGCAGGGTGTGCTGAAATTACCACAAAATTGCGTAAGAAAAACTAATTTTTTGCCACAAATATGTTAAATGGGACAAAATCATTATTGCAAAAACAGCTTCTATAAGTAATTAACTCCCACTCTCGAAAGATACCCTGGACAATAGAGTCGCAGTGACAACTCAGTCACGTTCCTGCAACGAGAAGTTCACCTCCGAGCCAACAGGATAAAAGAAGGTGGCAGAGCCATCACTCTGGGCAGTGTGACCTCCTTAGCCTCACAGAGTATGTGCCCTGCCTGCGCCCACAATGTCCTAATGCAGTATAACATCAGTAGACCCTCTGTGCAGAGGTATAAGTGTGAGCTATGAGCCCTCTGCAGCCTGGATTTGTAACCCAGGAAGACAACTCGCCGACTACACAGCAACATGCTGGAATTGACTTCATCTCCTCCCTCCCTGGCACAGGCTTCAGGTCTGCTGCTGCACCCTAGTGCTAAAGGTGGTGCTTGAGGACAGTGCTTAGCACACACACGGACAGTATGAGTTATCAGATGCCATCCTCTGCTATGCCTGCACACCCTGCACTAACTGATGATCATATGTGTAAATGTGCAGAGGTCAGTGGGGATACAGATGAATGAAGCTAGTGGAGCACGAGGAAAGTTTTTCACAAGCTATCTCATGACCCCTGTGTCAAAGCAAATGTGACTCCCAAGGCAGTTGCCCCCTCTGCCTTCCCTGTGTCCTCAACCTGACCACACCAACATACTGTAATTAGGTTACAAACTCCAAGGAAGGAAGCAGCACTCCAAGATAAATAGTGAATATTTATTCCACCAGTGGTAACTGCTTTGTCCTCGGCTGACTCTATGCAGCCATTCTCAAGCCTAGAGTCAACCGAAACGTTGGGGGCTCGTCCGTTTGATTGAACCTAGAGGAAGTACCAAAACAACGCAAAAGAATCAAGGAAATATCGTGGCTCATCGATAAGGAGTATTCCGCAAAAGAATCAAGGAAATATCGTGGCTCATCGATAAGGAGTATTCCACAGCTACCAGGTCTCCAATAAGGAATCATCGGCGTGGTAAAGATCTCAAGCAGGAAAGAAGATCTTCTGGAGGTGCCATATTGCTGTTCGGTTGAAGAGTCCAAACAGAATTCGGTAAATATGAATGTCTTTAAAAAATTTTCTAAGACAGTTAACCAGGGGTCAGAAACTAGAGAAATTGCTCAGAACGTTGTAGTTGAGGGGCGGTGTCCTAATGTTTTTGCTGATTTGGTGCATGAGTTGGTTGCTAGCTATGGGGGTCCATTTTCCTGGAAAGATGTGGATGATAGCACTTTGGATGGTGTAAAAGTTGCTATGAGTGTGACTACCTTAGTGAAGCAGAAGAAATCAAAGTTGGGAAGAGTTATTCAGTTGTTGTTTCAGGTTGGAAAAGTATTGAATAGGGAAGTTGAGAAGCTGTCTCAGGATATTGATGCATTGAGAGAAGAGTTAGGGAATGCAGAAAGATGTGGATGATAGCACTTTGGATGGTGTAAAAGTTGCTATGAGTGTGACTACCTTAGTGAAGCAGAAGAAATCAAAGTTGGGAAGAGTTATTCAGTTGTTGTTTCAGGTTGGAAAAGTATTGAATAGGGAAGTTGAGAAGCTGTCTCAGGATATTGATGCATTGAGAGAAGAGTTAGGGAATGCAGAAAGTTGTATGGAAGATATACGATTATTGGTGCAGACTTCCACTCATACCTCTTCTTTCTTGCAAGATAAATTGGATGAGAGTGCATTGAAAAATGTGGAGTTAGAAAAAGCGATAGAAAGTTTGCAAAATAAAATTAAAAATTCTCAGCCTCGCATTAAATTGGGAGGAACAAAAACTGGTAATGGAGTATTTGTAACCCCACACAAAGGGTCCAGCAAATGGATACAAATTGCTACGTTGCAGACATCTGATTTAGGATTTTTGCAGGAAAATGACAAAAATGATGAGCTGGACAAAAGTGTTATAGATGAGAGACTAGAAAGAGATTTTTCAATTGAGACGTATCCTACTACACCTATAGAACCTGTAGGCCATGATAGATTGTATCCACATATAACACCACTATACAATGCTTCTGCTGTAACTCCGCTATGTACCCTACAAGACCCCCCTGTAAAACCAGGTAAATCAGATGTAGGAGATTTAGACACAAAGGAGTATTTAGATGGGATGGAGAGATGGATAAGACATGCAAAGAAGGAGTATCCACAGGCGGCCGAGGAAAGGGACATGTGGCAGAAGGAATGTGAGGAGCTGAGATCGAGGACCATTGTGTGTAATCAGGAAGGAGGCTCCAACAAATCATCCCTGAGAATTACAGACACCAAGATGTTGATGTCAGATATTGGGCCGGCTCCTTTGTCAGATCTAAACAGGTTTATGGGCTGGATAGATGGTATATTGCAGTGGGGTAAGACAAGTATTATCAGTGATCAGGATTTGATGAATATTGCACTCAAGGGTCTTGGGGACAGGAGAATAGATGTTGAGGGCTTTACACGAGGATTTCCTACCTTTTTGCAAAGATGTAAAGAAAAGATTTTTAATGTTCAAAGTAATGTCCAGGCTTACAGGATGATATCGTTACTGCCTCATGAGTCTATAACTAGTGGGGCACGGAGGATCATAAACTTCTTAACTGCCAAGTAAAATTAGGCTTAACCACATTGGGTCATTATCAAAAAAAGGACCCACACCTTGAAAGATTCAAGCAATGCCAAGGAAACAGAGTGGTGTGCAAAGAAACAAAGGTCCATACAATATTCACAAAAAATTAATCTTAAATTTATTCAAAAAACACAGAAAAAAACACCAATAAAAACATTTAAAATTGCACGTGTAAAGATACGTGCTACAATGGGGGACTGGTTATGATGCAACCAGTCATGTCCCCCCCCACAACAGCTCCTTATGTAAACATATACAAGCAAATCATGAATAAAAAACGACCTAAAGATCAATCAACTGGCTCACAAACCAAAAGTATCTCCATATCCAGTATATAAAGGCTAAAATAGCCCACATGAGAAAACATGCAGTAGCCAGTGTGATCTGTTGTTACCTAATCCACGCTTGCAATGAGGAGTGGTTGTGGGCTAATCCCTACGCGTATCGCCACCTCTGTGGCTTCCTCAGGGGTGATTTGTTGTTGGTGAATTGAAAATATATATACAGATTCTGTGAGCCTGTTGGCCAATGGCAAATCACATTTTTTACCTGCACCTGTTGTTGCCAGTGCGTCAGCCGCGAACCTCCAGCAATGCCCCGCGGCCGCCCCGGACCTCCACCTCCATACCGGGGAAGCCGCGCACACGCGGATCGCGCAGACATCGCGAGAGTTGTGCCGCGACCAACGCATAGCAACGAGATGGTGCGGATACGTATCCAGATAATAGAATGCAGAAAGTGCTCAGAATATCAGGTGGTATTTGAAATTACACAAAATATAAAGGGCAACTATCCTGATAGTAGGGGAATTCTTTGGTACCTAGGATTCACATAATTTTCAAGATGATCTAAGGAAATGTATTCAAAGTAGTCCAATACATGATATATAAGTATTATTTGCATTTGAAAAGAATATACAGTACTAGTAATGACATGCAATGGTGTATCCAAAGTGCTTTGTGCTCTATTATTAAGTGCTTATGCTATTGTTAGTTGAATTTTCTTCACGATTGTCAGTGTTGATAGTTGAATTGACGTCTCATGTAAAGTGCCAAAGTGCAAAGTCCCTGAAAGTGTGAAGATGCCTGTAAAAAAGAACATTCATATAAGAGGCAAAGGAATCCTGTAAAAAGGAATTCTTCGTTCAGTCCTCTTGGTACCATGGACTGGGTTTGAAAAATCCATTTTGTTTCCTTTTGTAGTAATTGGGAGGTTGTACTTCCTCCTCTGATATTTAGCGAGATTCTCTCCAGTCCCACTATCTGGATCCCTCCGCACTTACCTCCGTGATGGCCATAGAAGTGTGAAGCTACGGAGGTGAGGCTTTTGTCTCTGCTGAAGTCTCGTCTTGCTGTGGAAATTGTCGATAGATGCTTTTGAATTCTTTTTCTTAGTTCCTGTGATGTCTGTCCTATATAAATCTTGGGACAAGAGCATGTGATTGCATATATTACATCCTTTGTACGGCAATTTACATAGTGCCTGAGTGGATATGTCTTACCATTAACAGGATCTTCGAAATGGTCGGTGGGAATCATGTATTGACAGATGTTGCATTTGCCACAAGGATAGCAACCCTTTAGCTTGTGTCCTCCCGTTGTGGTTGTGGGGCGTTTGAAATGGCTGTTGACTAGGATATCTTTTAGATTACGTGCCCTTTTGGATGTAATTGTCGGATGAATGTCAATATAAGCTTCCAGTTTAGGTTCGCTTAATAGAATATTCCAATTCTTTCCCAGGATTTTGTAAAGATCTTGCCATTGATTATTATACGTTGTGACAAATCTGACTTTTTCATCTGTTGGTTTGAATTTGGGTTTCAAGATGTCCTCTCTATTGGAGTTCTTCGCTCTCATGTATGCCTTGGAAATAACCTTTTTGGGATAACCCCTTGCTCGTAGTCTAGCGGTCAGTTCGAGAGCATTCTTTTTGAACTCGCTGTCGTTGCTGCAGTTTCTGCGTACTCTCATGAACTGGCCGGTTGGAATGCCGTTTTTTTGGTGTTTCGGGTGGAAGCTTGTATAATGCAATAAGTTATTAGTAGCTGTTTTCTTTCTAAAGAGTGTGGTGGCAATGCTGCCATCTTGAATGGTTAACTTCAGATCCAAGAAATCAACCTCCCTCTCGGAGATCTGTGGGACCAAGTAAATATTGTAGGGGTTAGCATTCAGTTCTGTCACAAATTCAACACATTCCTGTTGGGTTCCCTGCCAGAAAAGGACAATATCATCTATAAATCGGTACCAATAAAGTACCTTGGTCCCAAAGGACTGCAATGGGCGCACCCTGGTCTCCTCCCACCAACCTAGAAATAGGTTGGCATAGGAAGGAGCACAGCACAACCCATCGCAGTTCCCGACACTTGGCGGTAAAATGCCCTGTCAAAGGTAAAATAGTTGTGTTTCAATACGAAGTCCAATAACTCCAACAGGAAGGAGTCGTGCCCCCGATCTGAGTTTGTCTGTTTGTCAAGAAAGTATGTAACTGCCCCCACACCAACATCATGGGCGATGTTGGTGTAGAGTGATTCCACATCCATTGTGACAATTAACGTACCTGGTGGTATGCGTATGGTGTTTAAACGTTCAATGAGGTGCATGGAGTCACGCAGGTAAGAATCCAGTTTTAGTACAAAGGGCTGCAAGAAATGATCAAGGTAAGTACAAGCTTCTTAGCTGCGGCTGATAAGGGGGCATTGGATCTGGACAGGAGAGAGCAGGCGAGGCTTTGTCTAGAAGAAGAAAAAGAATGTAGAGAGTTGATTCTGTCCCTGGTACCACTGGAGGTATCGGCCTATATGAGGCTGACCGTGCCGGAGGATATAGAATATGATAAGTGGATTCAGTTGTTACAGTTGGAGTCAGGAAGGTGGCGCCTGTGTATGAGCTGCGGGATCATCAGCGCAGGATTTGGAATGATGGTGGACAAAAATTCTCTAATGGTAACACATGGAGAGTGGAAGGAAAAAGCAGTTTTAGGGCTAGAGATAAAGGTCGTGGTGTAGGTAGAACTGGTGAATGGATTCCGTTTAGACAGGTAATGGAGGAGAAAAATAAATTACAAGAGATGGTTAATGAGCTCAGGGAACAATTGAAAGAAGCTAAATTAACCCCTTGTGCTGAACTGTCTGAGGCTAAAGGAGATACACGATTCGGTGATAAAACTGAATAGGGGTGTGTTTTCTCTTCTTCCATCATCGATTCAAGTGTGCCCCTGCATGGGGATCAATGGAGGAGACCTACAGGTGATGTGTGGGTAGATGGGGAGAAAATTAATACCCTAAGAGATACAGGGGCAGGAATAACATTGATGCCTGGATTGCCAGTTAAAGACAATTTTGATTATCCTAAAAAAGTGGGTGGCAAAAAATTGGGTAATGATAATAGTGTGTCATGTAAACATAAAAGTCAGTTAGGTGCTTTTCTTGTGGTCGTCTGGGGCATATTGCTAAGTATTGTCAAAGAAACAATAGGATTTAATGTTTTGCATGTGGACAGTTGGGTCACATTGCAAGGTATTGCCCCAGACATAGACAAATGAATGTGAAGACATGTTATGCATGTGGGGAAATAGGCCACATTGCCAGACACTGCTACTCTTCTAAGGGGGAAGGGCAGAACACAAAGTCACAGGTAAAGAGATCCAAAGTAGAGAAAACGTGTTATTCCTCAAGGTGGGGATCCATGCAATGGGATAATGGATATAAAAGGGATCCATTTAATGTGGTCAACACCCAAAATGGAAGTTTGGTGTCTGATATTGGACAGAAAATATTACAAATTAAACCGATAGAGAGGAAAGGTCTAGGTACAGCAAAGTAATGTTTTACCAGAGGTTGGTATTAAACTATAAGGACTGATTCTGCCTTTGATCTTTTGCTTATTTTTCTTTTTGACGGTAAAATGCAGATGGAAAAGCTTATTCATTTTTTCCTACATCGCGGACCATGGACATTTATCTAAACAAACAGAAGAAGACACCCAAAACAATACATGTACACATGAAGAGACCAATGGAACCCACAAGATTGACTATCTATGATGTCCTAGGAGATTGCACTGGACTCTGGGATAAAAGGGGAGGTTTGGGAAACTGAATGTTAAAACAAAATAATCATTGTGGTTTTGGATATGGGGATGTAAGAATGTTATGTTATGATTTTGGTGATATTCTAGAGTGGCTCTGTTCAGGTAAAATGGTGGGATGGTACAACATTGCCTTGTTAGTAGAATAGGAAAACAGGGATAAAATGTTAGGGTTCCAGGTAGATGGGGCCAGTGAGGTAGAATATAGTTAGTAACAGGACACTTGCATCCAAGGAAATGGCTAATTGCAAATACATATCCAAACAGCACATTTATTTTTAAAAAACTCCAAGTAGGCAGAGTCTGGTGTCAATTTAGTGTACTTCAATCTCAACATCAAAGAGGGACTTTATAGGTACAATGGTGGGTGGAGCAGGAAAGGGTTCAGGCAACACAATAGATATTGAAATACAGAGTGTCACAACTGGCAGGGAACGCACAAGAGGGTGTCACAGGGCTAGAAGAGATGGATCAATGGGCAGAATGGTCAGACATGGGGCAGAAGATCAGAGAGGTGGTGAATTATAATTTTAGATTAGGAAAAGAAATACTCAAATGCAAACTAATTTGTCATTCATTCTAAAGGAAAAATCTCTGGCTTTTTCGGTCAACATGTGGCCAAAGGTTTTTAAGGTTAGCAAATTTCTTCATTCACCTCAATATTTCCATAATAATGTAGAAATCATTGCACATCATACACATAGGGGCCGTATATTGTTGTAAAAATGTCACTTCTCTCCACAAAAAGCCGACCGATTGTGTGAATGTTGTAAGTGTGAATGATACTTAACATTTTAATGCATTCTAAATCACTTGAAGAACAGAGTGAGACACCCTGAAGAGGAAGATGTTCACCTTCGGAGGCAGATACTGCCAAATTCAGTGACCTATCCTGGACAAGGACAAGAGACGCCATCACCAAGCTGCTAAAATACCAGTGGAAAAGCTGAAGCTGCAATGAAAGGCAGCACTGAAACTGGACTAATTGGAGGCAAAAAAGGCCTGCAGAAATGGGTCTATATCTCAATACTATTGAGCGTCTGGAACAAAATTCTGGGTCACAAAAGGACATCAAATCAGCAAAAAATAGGATTGTCTCATCTGGTGGTGGACTGTGTTGGAGTGGTTGGTCTGTATTAAAATTTAAGTATGTGTGAGTGCGTGTATATTTTAAAATTAAAAAAAAAAAAAAAAATGGCCATATGTAGGAGAGAGACTGTTATAGTGGAATATTCTAGTACATTCTGGTCAGACAGGGATGTTTCTGCAGTCCACATTGAGGAATCTTCCAGAGACTTCCATTGATATGATAATGGAGTGTAGGAGCCAGGAACACAACTGCAGACAATGGTCGGGGGATGTGAACAGGTGTTGTAATGTGAAGGTAACAACTGGTGTGATGTAAGACCTTTGTATATATAAATTGTGCTGTGTCCTTAGTATCTGGGTAACAGTTTCCACCCTGCTGTCATCCTGTGAACATCACAGTAATAAACCTACATCTGAGCAGCCTGTTTGGATCCTTATTGTCGAACCTTGAGAATCTGCAACTGTGGACATAATCCCTAGTGGGTGAAGTGAGTCGGCACTCACACGAGCCAGGAGCAACTTATTAATTTCATATATAAAACATATCAACTCCAACAACAACCACTAAATCCTTGTGGATGATTTCATTTAACGTCTCACATGTCATGAAAAAAGTAAGGATGGTTCTGATATGTAAAGCCGTTCCCAAGGAATCTTTATTTAAAGAAGAACAGCAAAGATTGACCTGGACACTTAGTCTCCAATGACCCCCGGCCACAAAGGGCTATTCTGGGATTTCTCTCTATTCTGAACATGAAAATGGCTTCTCCCCGTGTGGCTTCTCTCAGGCCTTAACTAAAAGATCAATTTGTCTCTATAAAAACATTGCCACATTTTGAACATGAAAACGTCATTCCTGGATAAATCCTCCGATCGTTTACAATATGAGTTTTCTGAGCAAAACATTTCTTACATTCTAAACATGAAAATGACTTCTCTGTGTGGCTTCTCTCATGTCTTAAAAGATAAATCTTCTCTATAAAACATTTCCCACATTCTGAACAGGAAAACGGTTTCTCCCCCGTGTGAATTTTTTCATGTCTTAGAAGATCTATTTTCTGTGTAAAACATTTGCCACATTCTAAACACGAATATGGCTTCTCCCCCGTGTGGATTCTCAGGTGTCTTAATAGGTCTCTTTTCTCTGCAAAACCTTTGCCACATTCTGAGCATGAAAACGGTTTCTCCCCCGTGTGCCGTCTTTGGTGTTTTAGGAGATCGGACTTCAGAGTGAAACTTTTCCCACATTCTAAAAAACAAGTTGGATTTCCCCTGTGTGAATTCTTTGGTGGGTTAAAGATGAGTTCTGGGAAAAACAACTGTCACATTCTGAGCATGAAAAGGCTTCTCCGTGTGAGTCTCACAGTGTAAGACAAGAGTGATTGTTGGTAAAGATTGCCACACTTTGAACATAACTATGGTTCTCCTGTGGATTCTCTCGGGTCTAACAGAGTTCTGATTTATATTATAACAATTATACATTCTGAACAAGAAAAGGTCTTCTCTCTGGTCGGTCCATTAGGATGTTCCGGGCGCTCATAATATCCATCTTCTGTGTATGAATCGGAATATATCAGCTGCTCCTCTGAGCTCTGGGGAAAGCCATCGTGGGAGAGGAAAAGGGCACAGAAAAGAGAATAGATCAAAATTATTACTGTTATTATTAGAGATTATAAACATTTATTTATAAAAGTTAAATTCTCTTATGTCTGCCCATTCTGAACACAAAATCTATAAAATACATCGGTTTCCTGAATGAATTCTCAGAGATAAAGCTCTGATTTAGTGTAAACTTCTTTCGCATTCGGACAAGAATAATATTATATCTATATGGGTCATTTATGGCTTATAGTGTAGTGGTAAGTAATTACATCTCCTCTCTCTACAATCCAGAGGTTATAGGTATGGGCTCCGTTACCACGAAGTTCAATTTATTATGCAAAAAAAAAAAAAAAAAAAAGCCGCCACTCAGCTTTATACATGGAAGAATAAAAAAAAAAATTATACATTTTTTTTAAGGTGGGGAGTAAACATTGGAAACACAAAAACAAAAAAAGAGCCTGGTCATTAAGGAGTTAAAGAAATGGCTATAGGGAAAAGGGGACAGACGTATTTGATAATAAGATACAGAGGTATTTTAGGGAATCTTAGGTCTAGGGCTTCGGGGATCTCCTGGTCCACCAAATAAACGCATCTATGAATAGTGCCCTATAAATCAACCATTTGAAACCATTTTTTTGTTTCATATATGGAAGTCCTTATCAGGTGTGCAAACTGTTCTCTACCAGGCTCCATAACAAATGGGGGCATGCAATCCCGGACTCGTCCGCTCACCCGTGAAGTTCTTTGAACGCCTGAAATTGTGCACGAGACAAGGCATTAGCCGTGCCGTTTGAAAATTCAGGGACATACCTGGCCAGGAGCCACATGTTGGATTGAAGGCAGCACAAAACTAGGTGACGTAGCAGCGCGAGTAAGGGATAAGATGAGGATGAGAGATTATTTACGACGTGTACTAGTGAGGCGTCATTCGACCAAAATCTAATTCTGGTATCGGCCAATTTAGAGCCCCAAATTTCAAAAGCTACAACTAATAGGAACAGACATAAAAGGGTGCAATTTGTAAGTAATTCCTGTTTTCCGCCTAGATGAAGGGCAGGCATCGCTGCACCAGGTATTGTGCCAAATGGCGGCAAAGCCGTCGTTGGCGGAGGCTGAGGTGAATAAATTCAGGGAACAACTGTCCGTTTCTGCATCCTGTAGGATACCGGAACCATTAATATCCTGCAAGAATACACGCTAAACTTGCAAATCATGTGTCAGGGGGCTGGTAATCCTGATGAAATGGTTAGGGTAAAGCGTGCCTTTTAGGGCTAATGAAAGGCGGCAAGAGAAAGCGCGGCCGATGGGAATAACTCTACATGTCACATTGAGCACGCTCAGGAGGACCTGGAATTGGTGGGGGGTGGCTTTCTTTTTACTGAGCAAGCAATCGATCTCCTGGCGTAGGAGGAAAATCTTCTCGACTGGTAATCTAAAAGTCATTTTATAAGTGTCATGCTTGAAATTTGAACTGGACCGACAGTCTTGTCAGTAGACAAAGGGACCCCAATGTACTCTATGAGTGCTGTAAACTGCGCGGCAGGGAGCAGCAAGTATCGGAATCCCTCTGCCCGACAAACAAAAAATCGTCCAGGCAATGGGTCATTGGTTCATTTACTGATTGGCGGGGTCTTAGTGATGGGACCCCCACAGATCATGAGAACAGGGGTCCGATGTACCCCCGAGATGAGCGGAGCAGCTGATCACACAAGTGCGCCCCCCCATTCCTCTCTATGGAGCTGAGGGAGATTGCTGAGCGCCGTACTCAGCGATCTCCATCAGCTCCATAGATATGAAGGGGCCGCCCCATCCACTTACTACAACCAGACAACCCCTTTAGTGTGAACATTGAGAGATAGAACATGAAAAAATCTATTCCAGAAATCACATTGTATAAAATTTATTTGCATTCTGTTGAGATAAACAAGTATTTCTACCATCAGGAAATTACCGTAACGGAGCAAACAGAAATTTCCTTAGCGGCACTGCAATAAAGTAAAGGATGGGTGCACGCTCAACCGGACAGCCACGTCTCCAATATAGGAAAACAAAAGGCAACGCGCCCAAAATAGTGGAATAATTCAAGTGGTGAAAGCCTCGCTTAGAAAAGGCTTCAGATGAAGACTGAAACGTAGCAGCTCGGGAATAAACCACTTGTAATTATTCCACTATTTTGGAGTGCCGTTCGTTTTGTATAGACACAACAGTCATAATTTTAAGGTAGGTAAAGGGGAGTCGTCTAGGCCCTATGTTAGCCTAATTTACTGATGGTGGGGGCCTCAGTGATGGGACCCCACAGATCATGAGAAGGGGTCGATGTCCCCCCCGAGATGAGCGGAGCAGCTGATCGCACAAGTGCCACCCCCCCCATTCCTCTCTATGGAGCTGAGGAAGATTGCGAGCGCCGTACGCTGCGATCCTCCATCAGCTCCATAGATATGAAGGGGCCGCCCCATCCATCTCACTACAACCAGACACCCCTTTAGTTGTGAACATTGAGAGATAGAACATCAAAAAATCAAATCCAGAAATCACATTGTATAAAATTTATTTGCATTCTGCTGAGATAAACAACTATTTCATCTCCTACCAACCATTAAGAGCTCCGGCTCCTACAGACCAGTTATTAAAATATGGATGAAATACACAATGACTCGTGGGGCATCCGTGATCATGAGGAAGGTGAGAGATCAGCCTAAAACTACCGGGTAGGAACTTGTAGCAGCTGGGACCACAGTCACCATGAAAGAAGTAAATGGCTTCTCCCCTGTGTGGCTTCTCCCTAGTGTGGCTTCTCTTCTGTATAAAAAGCTCTAAATGAAAGTTGCATTTTTGTGACATTCTAAATATCATCAAGAACATGAAAATGGTTTTTCAGCTGTGTGAATTCTCTGGTGTTGTAACAGATTTCTTTTCTCAGCAAAGCATTTCCCACAATCTGAACACAACTATGGCTTCTCGCCTGTGTGCATTCTACGATGTGCAGCAAGACTTGATTTGCGAGCGAAACATTTTCCACATTCAGAGCATGAAAATGGCTTCTCCCCTGTGTGAATTCTCTCATGGTTAACAAGGGCTGATTTCAGAATAAAACATTTCCCACATTCTGAACATGAAAACGGCTTCTCCCCTGTGTGAATTTTCTTATGGAATTCAAGACTTTTCTTTATAGAAAAACATTTACCACATATGACACATGAAAATGGCTTCTCTCCTGTGTGAATTCTCTGATGTATTACAAGTTCATATTTCAAGCTAAAACTTTTACCACATTCGGGGCATGAAAATGGCTTCTCCCCTGTGTGAATTCTCTGATGGTATAAAAGTTCTGATTTTAGCCTAAAACATTTACCACATTCGGGACATGAAAATGGCTTCTCCCCTGTGTGAATTCTCTGATGGTATACAAGTTCTGATTTTATCCTAAAACATTTACAACATTCGGGACATGAAAATGGCTTCTCCCCTGTGTGAATTTTCTGATGGCTAACAAGGCTTGATTTCGCAATAAAAGATTTTCCACATTCTGAACATGAAAATGGCTTTTCCCCTGTGTGAGTTCTCTGATGGTTTACAAAATCTTTTTTCCACCTGAAACATTTACCACATTCGGGACATGAAAATGGCTTCTCTCCTGTGTGAATTCTCTGATGGTTTACAAAATCTTCTTTCAACCTAAAACATTTACCACATTCGGGACATGAAAATGGCTTCTCTCCTGTGTGAATTCTCTGATGGATAACAAGGCTTGATTTCACAGTAAAAGATTTTCTACATTCTGAACATGAAAATGGCTTCTCTCCTGTGTGAGTTCTCTGATGGCTTACAAGTTCTCTTTTAGTAGTAAAACATTTACCACATTCTGAACATGAAAATGGCTTTTCCCCTGTGTGAATTCTTTGGTGTAGTATAAGATGTGCGTTACTGGGAAAACATCTGCTGCATTCAGAGCATGAAAATGACTTCTCCCCTGTGTGAATTCTCTGGTGTCTATAAAGATCTTTTTTATCTATAAAACCTTTGCCACATTCTAAACATGAATGTCGCTTCTCCCCCGTGTGAGTTCTCTCATGTTTACAAAGATTTCTTTTCTCTTTAAAACCTTTCCCACATACTAAACATAGATATGGCTTCTCTCCCGTGTGAGTTCTCTCATGTCTAATAAGTAATGATTTAAACTTGAAACATTTGACACAATCTGAACATGAAAATGTCTTCTGCCCAGTGGAAGCTCTTAGTTGTCCGTCTCCTCTTTGGCGGCCTCTTTTCTTCCTCTTAGTCTGGGATGTATCAGAACAGAAGCCCAATGTAATAGGATCAGATGATGGGTCATTGCTGGGAAGGGCGGAGGGTAAATCCGTTTTTCTGTCGCCATTTTTATATGTATCTTGTGTAATCTCACAATCATCTGCTGTGATATCTGTAGACATCAGATGTTCCTCTGAGCTCTGGGCGATGGCACCTGCCGGGAATAACAGGATCAGTGATTATTACGCTGATAAAATCTCTAATGATAATAATATTTTATACAAGTAGTGGAGACTTGTCCCATGTTGGGCATAGAGAGGAGAAGAGCGGAGAAATCCGGCCATGGCTTTCTGAGACTGAGTATGTTTGACTCGTTCTGGACTACGACAGATTTTAGCTTTCTATAAAGAAATGTATAATATAGTCGTCATCAAAGGATCTTTAAACAACCTAGAAGACACCTGAATGGTATATACACAGACAACTTATATACAACAGGAGGGCAATAAACTAAAGCTGAGGCACGACAAGCAGCGCTGGCTCTTATCTGCTCGTGGCCTCCAGGTCAGAGGTCGGGGTCAATCTCTGCAACAATTATACTCCAATTCTTTCCTTCCTCTTTCCCTTAAATCTATAATGTTGTGAGTTTTCGTATTATGGATAAGATCATGTCTGACGAGGAGAACTCGTATTCTCCAAAGCTCCACCATTGGATTCTGCTGAGATAAACCAAGTAGTTGATCTCCTACCAACCATTAAGAGCTCTGGCTCCTTACAGAGCAGTTATTAAAATATGGGAAAAAATACACAATGACTTGTGGGGGATCACATGATCCTGAGGAAGGTGAGAGATCAGCCCTTAAACACGGGTGAAGCGCGAACTGTAGAAGCTGGGGCCACAGCCACATCACCATGAAAGAAGTGCATGGCTTCTCCCCTGTGTGGCTTCTTCAGTATGGTGTCTCTTTGTTATAAAAAGCTCTCGAAATAAAGTGTAACATTTTGTGACATTCTAAATATCATTTTCCTCCCTCAATGGGTTAAGCTATTTATATTTCGAATAAAAATTTTTAAGATAGACTATGGGAAAATGTTGTTTTTCAAGCTGGTTGTGAAATTCTCTGTGTTGTAACAGTCTTTTTCCTCAGCAAAGCTTTCCACAATCTGAACAAAACATATGGCTTCTCGCCACCCTGTGTGGCATTCTATGATGTGACAGCAAGATGTTATTTGTGAGCGGAAACCATGTTTCACATTCAGAGCATGAAAATGGCTTCTCCCTGTCGTGAATTCTCTGATGGTTAACAAGGGCTGATTTCCAGAATTATAAAACCAGTTCCCACATTTCTGAACATTGAAAATGGCCCTTCTCCTCCTGTGTGAATTCTTGATGGTAACAAGGGTGATTTCGAAGAAATAAAACATTTCCCACATTCTGAACATGAAAATGGCTTCTCCTTGTTGTGGAATTCTCTGATGGTGAACCCTTGCACGCTAAGTCACTGCGTTCCGTGGCGGATATATCCGCAACGGCGTTATTGCCAGGCTCGCTCTGGATCAGAAGCCGAACCGGGAATACCCATCGAAGGAGACAACGGGGTGCCGGCTTGTAAATTAATAGCCGGCACCCCCAGTTGTTGTAACACCCGGGACGGAGTTGTCTCGAGATCGCGGGTGTGTCTAACCCGGGTTTTTAAATGGCCGCAGGTCAGCGCGACCGGACGGGCATCTAACATGCAGCTGGGGGATCTTTCCCCCATCTCGGCCCCCCCCGAACCAGTTTTCGGGTGGGCGCCGATCGTTGCTTTTTAGTAACTCTGGGGTCGATCTGGACCCCAGGAGTTACCTGCAAGAACTGCAGTAAGATGGCGTCTGTGACGATCTACTGCACAGTATGCAGGCTGATGCAAGTGTTAGCTGACACATGATATAAATACCTGCAATACATGAGATTGCAGAATATTATCATGAAGAAGGCAATCAGATGCTTGCTTCTTCATGTCCATGGTTTATTATAAAAAGATTAAAAAGTTAAAAAAAAAAAAAAAAAAAGTTATTCTTAAAAAAGAAAATAAAAGTCCAATAAAATCACTCTTAAAAATGCTCCCCCACCAAACCCCCAAAAACAGATAAAGAGGACATATAACTAAAAAAAAAAGTCTAAATCAAACACAAAACCCACAACATATAGATCACCGCGTCCGTAACAACCCGTGAATATGATTTAATTAACAAGGTTAGAGTAAATTCATTATTTGAAACCCCCACGATAAACGCATATAAAGCGTAAAAAAAAACTGCTATAAATAAACCTTCCCAAAAAATGATGATTTTACCTGTTCCACACCAAAAAATGCTTATTAATTAAAATGCGATCAAAAAAACCATTATGACTCAGACATATACTGTTGCAAAGACAACATGTCCCGCAACAAAAATCAAGCCATAAACTAGCTCGTAGCCACAAAAATGTAAACAATGTTATGCCATTGGAAACGGCACAGGGCAAGTACATAACATGATAGATTTTTCACCACATTAGGTTTTGTTGACAAAATTAGTAAAAACGTAAGAAAATATATTCATGTTGGTATCCCAGTATAATGTATCAACCCATTAGAAAAATAACGATACAATATTATTAGTCTTATACGGTGAACACCAAAAAAAAAAAAAAAAAGTAAAAAAAAAATAACCAGTACAGAATTGATGCTTTTCTACTTCCTCGCCTCAAAAAAAAAGTTTCCTTAAATTTTCAACAATGAGGTAGATACCAACCCACCAAATGGGTTAACAATGGAAAAAGCATCCGTCCCGCAAAAAAAAAAATGCCGTCACTGGCCCCAGAAAATAAACGGCAACAAAGGCGAACATTTTATAGCCTTCAAAAAGGGTGGGACCATGAGGAAACTTAAATCCTGGCAGGCTGCAGCGCCTCATTCCCTCTGAACCTCACTGGGCCCCCATAACAAAGTCACAGCCACAGTGGGGGGTCTTGTACTCACGGAGAAATTCGCAGAACACAAAAATAAAATGTTATGGTGGGTCTTTCTCTTTTTATATTTTGGGAAAAAAAATGTGTAAATAAATTTTAGTGGCTAAATGAACGTTAAGGGAACAATATGACCCATTAAATTGCACCGCAATTTTGATTTCCATGTAATATGAAGATCTAAGGGGTAACAATCTTTCGTATTAAAAGCGGTTTCTGATAGCTTGAGGGGTGCAGATTTGAAAATGGGTTGGGTATATGGGGGTTTTGATGCTAAAATGTAAATTCATTCAAAAAACTGTATTTATCCCCAAAATAGTCCAATTCTAAAAATCCGGAAGAAAAGCGATATCATTTGTAGCCGCGTGACATCAAAAATAAATGATTCAAGACTTTTCAAAAATTATGAAAAGTAAAGTAGACCCAAATGGAGGAAATGTTATTCAGCAAACTACTTATTTAGGTGGTAAAATTATATGTCCTGAAAACGCAATGATTTAGATTTCGAAAAGGCAAATTTTTCAAAAAATTTATCATATGTCTTTTTTGTTAAATAAACGCAAAACTTATCAGCCAAAATTTACCACTAAAATTGAAAGTACAACATGTGGGGAAAAAAAAACCAATCTCATCGCTTTGATAAATAACAGTGTTCAAAAAAGTTAAACCATTATAAAAGAGGACGCAAGTCAGAAGCCAAAAAACGGCCTGAGCCTTAAGCTACAAAATGGCTGAGTCTAAGGGGTGTAACCAAGGCCTATGATTGCAGAATAAAACATTCAAACATTATGACATGACAAATGCTTCTCCCCCTGGGAGTTCTCGATGGTTTAACAAGGCGCCTGATTACAGAAATAAAAACATTCCCACATTCTGAATGAACATGAAAATGGCTTCTCCCCTGTGTGAATTCTATGATGGTTTTAAGGTTCTTCGTAGTTAAAACATTTCCCACATTAGGGACATGAAAATGGCTTCTTCTCCTTGTGAATTTCTGGTGTTTACAAGTTCTGGCTTTTGTCCCTAAACATTATCACATTCTGAAAATGAAAATGGGCTTTCTCCCGGTGAATTCTGGGATGGCTTACAAGATCTGCTTTAGTAGTAAAACATTTCTCACCACCATTTCTAAACATGTGAAAATGGGTTATCCCTGTGTGAGTTCTTTGGTGTAGTATAAGATATGCTTATTAGCAAAAACTGCCACACTCAGAGCATGAAAGATCTCCCGTGTGAATTCTCTGGTGTCTTAAAAGATTTTTTCTCTGTACAACTTTGCCACATTCTGAACATGAATGTCGTTCTCACCGTGTGAATCTCTCAGTTACCAAGATCTCTGTTTCGTTAAAAACTTTTCACATTCAAACATCGATATGGCTCTATCTGTGTGATTATTTCATTGGTCTGGATAAGTATGATTTAAACCTGAAACATTTGACACATTCTGAACACGGAAAAATGTCTTCTGCCCAGCGGGAACTTCTAGGTGTCAGTTCCCTTTGCGGCTTCTTTTTTGCTTCCTCTTAGTCTGGGATGATAGAACAGAAGCCCAATGTAGTGTAATAGGATCAGATGATGGGTCATGCGGGAAGGGCAAGCGGGTTAAGGGTAATCCGTATTTCTGGCGCCATTTCATTTTTATATGTATCTGTGTAATCCACAATCATAGCTGTGATATCGGTAGACATCAGATGTTCTCTGAGCTCTGGGCGGATGGCATCTGCCCGGAAAACAGGATCAGTGATATACGCTTAAAATCTTAAATGATAATATATTTTATACAAGTAGGGAGGGACTTGTCCCAAGGTTGGGCAGAGAGAGGAGAAGAGCGGAGAAGAAATAGGCCATGGATTTTTGGAGACCCTGAGTATTGTTTGGACTGGTGGAGCTTTGGAGAATACGAGTTCTTCCTGTCAGACATGATATTATTAGAGAGAGCGAGTATATCGTCCGAGCTTGATGCGTTCGAGTAATTAAGGTAATCGGCGAAAGTCGTTGTTCGGGCGAGTATTTCCCCTGAATCGAGATCGAGCATTTAATTAAAAAACACAGTGAAGGAACAAGGAAAGAATAGAAATAAAAAACAGTGACACCGGATCATTTTAAGTGAAAACACAGGAAAACAAGTGAAAGAATAGATTACAGATTTTCGGACATCTGACTTACTTGTCGGAAGATATGGGGACGGTTTTTGCCAACAAAATACTATGGAAGAAACACCATTGAAGCACAGGCAGCGCAGGCCGGACACATCGGGGCAGCCGTAGGCACGGAGACATCGGGGGCGGCAGCGGAGGCACGGGAGACAGCGGGATCAGCGGCCAGCACGGAGGGACACTGGGGGAAGCGGCAGGGCACGGGACAAAGGGGGGGTGGTAGCGGCAGGCCCGGAAGACACGGGCAGGCACGGCAAGCACGGAGGAAAAACCGGGGAAGCGGCAGGCAAGGAGACCACGGCGGGAGGGGGAGCGGGCATGCACGGAGACCCCGGGCAGCGGCAGGCAGGAGACCCCGGGGGAGCGGCAGCATGGAGATACCGGGGGGCAGCGAGGGGCACGGACGACAGAGGGGGACGGGAGTGGCGGGCACTAGAAACCGGGGCACGCGGCTGGGCACGGAGACAGCGGAGCGGCAGCGGATGCACGGAGACCCCCCGGGGCACGGCAGGCACGGAGACATTGGGGCAGAGGCAGAGAGACATTGGAAGGGCAGAAGAGATCGGGAGACTTCAGGGAAAAAGAGGAGCGGATCCCGGGGACAGCGTATCTCACGCAAGTAGCAGATGCTAGCGAACATCTTCAATCATTCGTCACTGTGTTTTCACTGCGTTTTTTTCACTAAATGATCCTGTGTTCAACTGTGTGTTTCAATGTTTTTATGCATTCTTCAATTCTTCACATCTGCTAACTTGTCGGGAGATTAATATGACGCGCGGGAAACAGTGAACGAATAGATTGCGATGTTGCATTACATCTGTAAACTTATGAGAAGACATTCTTTTTAATAAATAACCACATTGTATTCCCGAACCATGGTCCCTTTGAAAAAATGCTCGGGTCTCCCATTGAAGTCAAGGGGGCCTAATTATTCGAGACGAGCACTCGAGATCAGGAAAAGTTGTATCGAATTACGAGCACCCGAAGCATTTAGATGCTTGCTCATCTCTAGATCTATCCATAATACAGAAAACTCACAAAATTATAGATTTTAAGGTTGAAAGAGGAAGGAAAGAATTGGAGTATAATGGTTTTGAAAGAGATGACCCCGGGACCTCTACCTGGGAGGCCACGAGAAGATAAGAGCCAGCAGGCTCCGATTGTCGTGCCTCAGCTTTATTTTATCGCCCTCCGTTGTATATAAGTTGCTGTGTGTATATACATTCATGTGTCTTCTAGGTTGTGTAAGATTCCTTTGATGAGACTATATTATATTATTCTTTATAAAAAAGCTAAAATATGTCTTGTCCACATCTCCAGTTTCCGATGTAAATGTTTTGTAAATTCTACCATTCTCTAAAATTAACCAAAATGAGGACCCAGTGAGTGATAGGATTTATCCTTATGTCCTAAGGTATGTTTCTTAGTCAGCTCACTTATAACCTGTACACAGGGGCGACCGACATGAGGTAGTGAGAATCTCCCTCAGACGGCACGCCTCCTGCTGTAAGAGGAGCGGCCACCGTGCTCCCGCCAGCCGGCCCGCACCGTCTCGGCCCGCAATCAGCCAACAAGAGACTCCCTCGCGCCAGGCAGCACCCTGGCTGCTGCCGCCCCCTTTGCCGGTAGGCAAAGACAATGAGTTCACGCTTGCCACGCCTCCGGCCACCACCATTCTCCGATGCCGCTCTGGTCCCTGCGCC
Source organism: Engystomops pustulosus (assembly GCA_019512145.1). Classification (NCBI taxonomy): domain Eukaryota; kingdom Metazoa; phylum Chordata; class Amphibia; order Anura; family Leptodactylidae; genus Engystomops; species Engystomops pustulosus. The sequence continues at coordinate 35,471 of WNYA01001740.1, read as the reverse complement.
GAAACAGTGCCCGTCCCAGGCCAACACGCTACCGCCTCGCGCACCAGGGGACCGTGGCGGCTCGGCTTGGACATGCGACCGTCTGCAGGCAGCCACCATTCTCCTGCCCATGCTATAAAAACGGGACAAAGATGGCCGGCATGTATGTGTGTATATGTGTGTATGTATGTGTATGTATGTGCAGTGTGTGCATATGCTATGCATACTGTTTTATATGGTTGTATAATATGCTGTATGTTATAGTCGTATTTTGTGATATTTATCAGAGCTTTCTAATTTGTAACTACATGGCAAGACGCTGTATACCTTTAGTATACATGGTGGTAAACAGTATGCTCTATCATATTACATGGGCAGCACACTGTATGCATATTATACTCATGGTGGTATGCTGTATGCATTTTATATACATGGCGGCACGCTTGTATGCATTTTATAACATGGCGGTTACGCTGTATGCATTTATTACTACATGGCGGTACGATGATGAATTTTAACTACATGGAGGCACGCTGTTTTCATTTTATACTACATGGCGGCACGCTATATTGCATTATATATTACATGCGGCACGCTGGTATGTATTTTCTATACAGTCGGTACGCGTATGCATTTAACAACATGGTGGCACGAGTATGCATTATAGACTAATGGCGGCACGCTGTATGCAGGTCTATACTATATGGCGGAAACACTATGCATTTTAGAGTACATGGCAGTACGCCTGTTTGCATTTTGCGTGCTTAAGTTTGACACCAACAAAGATGATGGATCGGGTCTGACACTCCCAGATATATACATATCTGGAGGGGGGGGGAGTCTCTCTATGGCTCGCCTCGGACCCCGATTACCTCTCCATCCCTGCGCCCCTATACCTTAAATACATGCAGCCCCCCCCGCCCTCGCCCCTTATCCCTCTACATCCCTGCGCCACCTATCCCGCTACATCCTGCCCCCTTCCCTCTACATCCATGAACCCCTATACATTATATACTTGCACACCTGTACCTCTACATCCCTGCACCCATTTATACCTCTACATACCTGCAACCTATACATTACATCCCTGCACCCCTATCTCTACATCCCTGCCACCTCTAACCTATACATCCCATGATTCACCTATACCTTCTACCCTGCACCCCTATACCCTACTCCCTGCACCCCTATCAATCTAAATACCCTGCACCAATATTACCTCTACATCCCTGACACCATATACCTCTCAACATCCCTGCACCCCTATACTCTACATCCCTGCAACCCCTATGACCTCTACATCCCTGCACCCCTATACCTTTACACCCTTGCCACCCCTAGAACTAGAAATCCTGCAAAACCCCCCCCCTATTCCTCTACACTCCTCGCACCTTCATACACACCAACTTTCCCATAGTATATCAGGTCCAATTTATTCTGTAAACACAGATCTATTATCTATTATCTTAAACCCTGAAAACACAACACTAATCAGGTTCTAGGACACCTTGTGTGGGAAGAGGAAAGAGGACGAAGAAAGGAGAACAGAGGAGGATTCGTTCTTAAAGTAATGGGACTATAAGTCCATCAGTACTCACCATCCTGGCAGTCCCCGGACCCCCATTATACCCTCTACATCCTGCCACAATACCCCTAAATCCCTGCACCCAAATACCTCTACATCCCTGCACCCCTATACCTCTACATCCCTGCACCAACAATACTTCTACATCACTGCCACCCTATACCTATAAATCCCGCACCCTATGCATCTACATTCTGCAACCGATACCTCAAATCCATGCCCCCATCTACCTCTACATTCCAGCCCCCATTAACCTCTACAATTCAAGCACCACAAACCTCTACTCCTGTGCCCCATAAACTCTACCTCCTGCCCCCAATATACTTCCATCCCTGCAGGCCCAATACTTCTACATCCCTGCCCCCATATACCTCTACCTTCAAGCCCCCAAACAACCTCTACATCCCTGTTGCCCCTTACCCTAAACCAGCCTTATATACCCTTACAACCTGACACCTCTATTCCTACATCAGCACTCTATAATTCTAATCCCCGCAGTCCCATTACCTCTACCTCCAAGTACCTCTATACCACTACTTCCCTGCACCCCTATACCACTACTTCCCTGCACCCATATACCACTACATCCCTACATCATAGACCACTACATACCTACATCAAAACCTCTAATTTATGCACCCTTATATATAAACATCCAAGGACCCCTATACCCTTCATACTGATCCAAAATACTGCTAAACTTCGAACCCGTAACTGCGTACTATATCTCTACATCCCTGCACCCCTTTACTATACATCCCTGACCCTTATACCGCTAACATCCCTGCATTTAGACATCTACATCCCTGCACCCCTTACCCATGCATCCCTGCACCCCTTTATACCGCCTACATTCCTGCAACCTATACCGCTACACCCGCACCCCTACTATACCTCTACATCCCTTGCACACCTCTAGACCTCTAACATCCAGAGCCCCTATCCATCTACATCCCCGCGCCCCTTACCCTCAATCCCTGCGCCCCTATACCTCTACATCCATGCAACCCTATACCTCTAGATCCTTGCACCCCTGTGAACTCTAAATCCCGAACCTCTATAATCTACAATCCCTGCACCTCTAGCCTTTAAACCCTGCACCCCTATCGATCTAAACCAAATTTTTTTATGGTCTCTGATAACAATTTGAATTTTAAAAATGTTGATTGTAATTAGAAAACCTGGTTCATAATAACGTTCATTGTAGACCCAGTGATAACTGTATACAGATGTTTATTGTAGCTAAGGACAAAGTACAGTAATGGCAACATCCAGAGGTTCAGTTTGAACTAGGGGTCGATGTAAGTCAGGTGTTCTAGGTAGGGGGACCGCTGGACAACATGAAAAAGTTGAGGACTTTTGACAATCTAATACATATTAACGAGAAGCAGGGAAAATGTGATTAAAGGAACACAACTGAATTTTTAACTAAGAGTTAACAAAGAAACATTGAGAGGGGAATTTTTATTGGCTCTTTCTACCCGTTTTTGGCAGATTTTTTTAGCCATATTATGAGTATGCCCCCCACAATATTGTTCCTCGTCACAATCTCATGCCTTTTGTTTGGTACCTGAATTGGGGCACTGGTGAACAACGCGTTTTCCTGTGCTTCTAGAGTTCCCAACCACTTTTTTAGCGCACATTTTGTAGGTCCAAGTAGACAAGATAAAAGGCTGTTGGACAGGTTCTATTTCACTACATAAATGTGGAGCAAGTAAGAACTTTCGGTTGTGCGACAAGTCATTCACGATCATGTTCTGCAAAAATCTAACATCCCATCTAAAAATTGGACAATTGTGCCCGGAATACAGACGTCACGCTTGAAATGATGCCCCATTGTGTTCTATAGTGAAGTTTAGTAAAAAGAGCCAAACTTATTAAAATAGGCCCATACACTCTTGTATTCAGCAACCACCTACGTGGTGAGGATGCGAAGCTGCGTGTTATGGAAATCCATTCCCGGTTTGCCTCATCAGCCCTCCACCACACACTCCACAACTTGTGACGTCCCACCGGTTTTTAATCTACAAAATTCACGTGCCTTTATGTTTTGGACATTCTTTAGGATTCTAATTGACAGAGCAACATGGCCATTATGATCCTGTAAGAAGGGTTGTTCCTCACATGTGGGAAGCCATATTGTATCAGAAGACCACCCTAGTCAATGTGCTCCAGTGATGTTACTTGGGGTTAAGGTTTCTCTCTGGGCAATAAACCATGTGTATAAACCATCAGCCTCTTTCACTCGCACCTCCCCTGATAAGAACTTAGAAAGTCGGGTTCCTCACAAACACAACTTCACTTTTACATCGGTGTTGTAGCCTTTTTGAGACACCACACGATTTGGTTTTTGTTTGCGCCTTCAGACCCTAGGTGCGTATTATTAGAGTGACGCAAGCACGGGACCTCAAATTTGGTTTTTGTCCGTCCGTGAAAGTTTATCGCGCGTGGTAAGATTATTTAATGGAGGAGATCTAGTTTACTTCTAAGAGGGATCCTGAGAAACATGCATATGGACGACCGATGAGCATGGTCCATGTATTACCCTTTCCTTTAGGTCGCGGAGGAGGGAGTTCTGGGCAGTGAGGAAATGACGATTGTGCAGGGGACCCCCAGGTTTTACTGGTGAGTATGATAAGGACTCTGTTACTTGTTGTTTTTGTGTTTACATATTTGACCTCTCTCTTTGTCCCCTCTTTTCTTTTTCTCCCTTGCTTTCTTTTTCTTTTCCTTTCTTTTTTTTTTCCATTATTCATCGTCTATATCACCATTCGTACCAACCACAAATGTGTTTTTAACCAACGAACCTTTTCCTCTTCCTTTGGTACAGATGTTTTTTTTTGCGCATGGTGATATTCTGTTCATATCCAGTGTATCATTCGAACCTCGTTATATTTCTCATAATAAAGGAATGGGACGGTTGCAGCATTATGTCGTTTTCCCCTTTCGTGAGGATTCTTTCTTTATGGCCGACTTACGAGTCATATCAAAATGACCTGCTTGTGGTTCTTTTTTTTTTTTTCTTTAACATCTCGATGCTGGGTCCCCCCGTGCCTCACCTTTATGGCACCCAGGTGAAGGTTGCGGGATCTCTTCCTCCCCCCCCTTTTCATCCTTTGCAGGTTAATGGACCAGGTATTTTTGTTGGGACATAGTGTTTGCTATGGGTGCCTTCCAGTGCCATGGAGAGGGGCACTGTTTTTTGTTATGCCCGCAATAGTGACATGGATCACGCCCTTCCTTCGTCCTTTTAGCCGGCCACTTTGTGCCCAACACAGTACTCACTCTGTCCCCCTGTGGCCTCCCCTCTGCCTCGGGTCCCAATGAACCTCTGAGGAGAAAAAACTCTTCTTTGCACCCAAAAATTTCTCTTAGGCTCCCCAGGATCTATAATCAGTGACCTCCTCATAACCCCCCTTACAGCCTTAACAAGCGAAAAGAACCGCCTAACTCTCACCCTTCTCATGTCAAACACCTACTTTTGACTTCACTAGATTTAATTCAGTATGATGGTAAGCCCCACTCAGGAAGAGGCGTATGGTATATGTTTTGAGAAAGAAGCCGGTTCACAGACGGCCTTCCCCTGCGCCCTTTTCTCAGAAGATTTTCCTTCCCTCGTCCTTGTTTCTCGGCTTCAAGACATCGACTGTCTCTCCCGTCATTAAGGACTTTTGGTTATGAAGATAGTTGTCACTTCTAGGCCAATTCCGCTACACCTTTTCCCTTCCTCCTTTCCCCTTTTTCTCTCTCTTTTTCCTTCTTTTTTTGTCCCCTTTCCCTTTTCCCTTCCCCCTCCCCTTTTTCCCTTTTTTCTTTTCTTTTCCTTTTTATTTTTTTTTCTTTTCTTATTCCCTTCTTCCTTTCCCCCCTCCCCTTCCCCGTGAAGAGTAGGAGAGACAGGATTCACGGGTTTGATGTTGCATTCGATTTACTCCCACACCAGCTTCTTTCTCCCTCCCTTTTTTTTCCCCTTCCCTAACCCAAGGGAACCGCTTTTGCCGGACCAATGCTTTGCCTCGCTAGGTCACGCTTTTATGCGGACTTATATTGGGGATATATTACCCCACACTTGATACCATGAGAGCAAGTACATGGTACGGATTTGATTCGAGGCTTACTTACTGTCCGCTGGTTTCTGATGCAACGACCTCCTTAATTGGACAAGTCGAAACATAATTATCAGTGCCAAAAATACTGTCCTAATTAACGCCTTGATAAACGTGTTGAGCACGCTCACCCTTTTAGTACAGTGTTTTTTGGCACAAAACCTACCAGGAATTGTGGTGCAGTGGGTTTAGTAATCCCATTTTGTTATTGCATGAGAGAATTTCATTCACTCAAGGGCGAGATATTGAGACTTCCAGATCGCACGGCTTTGGCTTATATGTGACACAATGTGTTAATGGTTCAGATAGTCTTTAACCGGGCAGTGTCTTTTTCGTTTCACATTTCTCGCTCTCCGCCTTCAACCCACAATTCCATTTAGTCCTTTTCATTTTTTTTTTGTCGCCTGTCTACTGAGCTTGCTCTTGATGGGCAATTGCATTTTCTGTGGAAACAACATTTTTAATTCTTTGTGGAACTTATTTTTATTATTTCATGGCACAAGCCCAATAGGACAATGGATAAAAAATTAAAGTCCCAGATGTGGATAAAAGTTGGTGGTGCAACAAAAAGTGTTTCAGCTTAACTTTCTTGTGGACTCAGTTTTTCACGACTTTACGTTACAGCCGACTCCTGCTCTATTCTTTGCTTTGGGACTATCAAGACCCGATACCCCCAATTTACATACCTTGCGTATTATTGTTCTTTTGAATCCACATTTTTTGAATATATTTTTAACTTTAGTACCGTGCTTGTTATGAAAAAGATTACAACACAATTTTCTCCTATTGTACTCTCTGTACCACCCGTGAATAACCATTTTTACATTTGGGTGTACAGGAGCGGTTGTGATCCCCGGTGTCTTATTTTTTGCCCACCTTGTACTTTTGTAATGTTAGATAACACTCCTCCTTATTTCGAGGGTAGAGGTTTATGCCCCCTTGCTCCTCATGGTGGGTTGATGGGAGCAGAACATTCTCTCCCTCTTTATGGTCCGTAGACGGCATGTACACCACTGTTTTATGGTGATGGTAGAATCTCATCTCGTCTAGGTTGCCTAGGGTCATGCCCCCCACTCGTATATGGTGATGGTAGTATTCTATCTCCTCTAGCGGTGCTAGACGGATTGTGCCATTGTCTATGGTGTGTTTGTATTTACTTTTAAATTATATCTACTTTAGGTTGTTAGCGTGATTTATAAGTCTGTATGTGGTGATCCGATGTACGTTATTGACCTATTTTCCTCCTTTACCTCTAGGTGTCCTACGGGTATTTGTCCCCGGTCTTTATGTTGATTGGCCTTTATTGAGAACATCATCTCCTCCTACCGGTTGGCCTCACGAGCGAGGGCATTCCTGTCTCATGGTGTGTACCTAAACTGCCTCATCCTTTATGGTGCTAGCCGGATCCCCCATGTCTCCATGTGATGGTAGAAACCTCCTCTCTCTAGGTGTTTTCAGACGGATCGACCCCGTTATATGCGTTTCTTGATCCCCCCTGACTGGTACAACACCCACCCCTCTCCTCCCCCGTAGCGTCTGTACTGTATAAGGGCTTCCTTCCGTGTGCCAATGAACAACGTCTGCAGTACGACCTACCAAGTGCGTGTCCTTTTTTGCCCTTTGACCCTCTCGCTCTGGTAGGTATATTCCGGGTTTACATACGGTTGGATTTTCCCAGTTTTATACCGTGCTCATATTCTCGGTACATCTTTAGCCCCGTCGGGCACTTTTCGTTATTATTAGTACTGCTTATCCCCTTCTGGTTACATTACGCGGGCCTTAGTATTTATAGTATCTACCTCTTTGTACATAGACCGCAGATTATAGTAGTTGAGTTTATACTCCTGGATAACCTAGGGGCAGTATACTCCAGTATTACCGAATATCGTTATCTATTTTGCTTGTTACATATTGCGCGGCAGTATTCTAATACGTATATCTTTTCACAAGAGGGGCCTCGGCTTTTTAGTATATTTTATCTAGTAGTTATTATTATTTTTGTAATAGTGCACCTTGGCAGCTACAGGAGTATTCTTATAGTATTGTTTACTACTTTCTTTGTTACATAGGGGGCAGTATTATAGCCTAGGTTATATTTCTGTAATAGGCAGGCCATGTTATTTACTTAGTAGTCTCATTGCTCCCTCGTATAATTTAGGGCTTCCCGCGCAGTATTATAGTAGTTTATTCCTGTACATAGGGCCCCCCTGGTTAGTTTATAGTAGTGATCACTCATTTCTGGACAAGCGTGTTGGCAGTATTTTCATAGTTTTTACCCTATTATGTTGACATAGGGTTCCCGGATTCTTAGTATCCGACTAGTTGTTAGCTTACTATCACTCGTACAGAGGACTTGGTCGTTTAGTTTCTGTTATAGTATATTCCTGTACATGGGGGCCAAGTCATTTAGACGTCAGTATATTCCTTTTTGGTACATTCTTTGTAGGGTTTCGGACACCGTATTCCCCTTTCCAGTAGCCCCCCAGCCCAAGTCATTCACCTTCAGCCCTTCCTCTTTTTTTTTTTCCTTTTTTTTTTCCCTTTATGTAGTATTTCCTACTTTCTCCAGTAGTCCCCACTTCTTGTTACATAGGCAGCAGTATTTATAGTTAGTTATATTCTTTTCTTTTTTGCTACACCATTAGGGTCCCCGGGCCACAGTTTCCCCCTTTCCCTTCTCAGTATTTTCGCATATTTCCTGAATAGGGGCAGTATTATAGTAGTTATATCCCTGTGTACATAGGGGCAGTACTAGAGTAGGTATTTCTTGTACATAGGGGGATGTTAAGTAGTTATATTCCGACATAGGGGGCGTATTATAGTCGTTTATATTCTTGTAATGGGACGGGCAGTATATAGTAGTATATTCTGGTAAGATTAGGGTCGTGGTTGCGCCGTATGCAATGCTATTGCTTCGGTTCAGACAATCTTCCCATTCATTTTTATGTTCCTTGTTGGGATACCTGTACGCGCCACATCCCTATTCTACTAATTCTATTGAATGTCCTTATATCTTTTAAAGTCCTTTCTGTAGTTTCAATTGATTGCACCCTCTTTGATACCCCATTTCTTTTGAATTTCTTGGCACCATACATTTGACTATTTTTGCCTATGCTCGTGGGAAGGCTTATGGAATTTATTCGTAAATTATTCACCAACCTATTCCACTACTTCCTTTAGATAAATCAGAGAACCGACAAAACGCTCTACGCAGCACCCAAATAGGAAACCAATGTTTCTTAATAACATATCCTTATGTCCACGAAAACTTCACTTGAGGATAGGGAGGCTTGTTTGGAGTGCCCACGTGTTGCTGGCTTGTTTGTCCCACCACATGACCGTCCAGGCTTGACCAGCTACAGCTGCAAAGCCTTGTTTTCTGGGTGGATTACAGACTCAACCGCTACTTGTTTTTCCTGCCTCAATCTGTTAATGTAAGAGCAATAACATGGGTTGAAGTTGTCCAGTTTTAATGGGATTCCCTTTTTTTTTCTTTTCTCTTTTGCGCCCCAACGTAGATTCTCTCCTTGGATATCGGGTTCCTTTAACTTATCACTCTCCGAGACGATAGTATGTAGTTAGTATCCAGGGTGTATTCCACCGGGTTGCCAGGTCCACTTGCGTCTCTTGTAGCGTGTTGTTAATTCGAAGACCCGTAGTTCGCTCCGCGCAGATGGTTTTGGGTTAAGCAGACTTGAGTTTAATTTAGCCAAGTGATATAAATACATTATTCTTCTATATCACGCGTTAAGGGGATTTTCGTGATTTTAAACGCAACAATGGAATACGATGGACCCTTTTCCTATATCCCATTTCATCCATCCACAAGTCCCAAGTTATTTTGAAAACATCTCAACCTGACCCACAGCGTTATTTCTTACTCCCAACGCACCATGCCCAACTTACCCACATTTTAAGTCGTCCTATCTATTTGGCTTGGGTAGTGTCTGTTTACTTGATTAGTTTATTCATTAGATAATTGGATTTCAAATTTTGTACTTTACGTTTGTCGGCTGCCACCTGTTCTCCTTCTTGTTTTTTTTTAGAGTGATTTTTTTTTCATCAAACAAAGTAAAACAATATATGGTCTGTATTATCATTATTTTGTATTTTATTCTTATTAATATTATAAAAAGTTTTCTCGATCCGATTTGTCACCGTTATGTGATTTTTTAGTTACCCAACATGCCACAAAAATCCAGGTTCTCGGAGGATTTTAGGTTTAATCAAGTTTTTACCGTTATCAGTATTATACCTTAATATTCCTTCTCCTATTTTTTTGTTTCGACCACCCGCCATGTAATCTGACTTCAATCATTTGGAGATGACAACGAACTAGTTTATTTGATGATGCTCTTCCCCACCCTCCCCCTTTTATTGTACTGTGATCAGACATTGGCTGTGGTAGAATAAATTACCCATAATAATTTCTTCATTGATTTTTTTTAACTGTGTTGTAGCTCTAACTAAACCGTTGAATAAGGCTTATTTTAGATAATGTACATTGGGGGAAAGGAGGTTCGTCCGGGCTTTGGTTGTGGTTTTGACACTGTTTAAGAGAAAGCCTTTGCCACATTCTGAACATGAATGTCGCTTCTCCCCCGTGTGAATTCTCTCATGTTTACAAAGATTTCTTTTCTCTCTAAAACCTTTTCCACATACTAAACATAGATATGGCTTCTCTCCCGTGTGAGATGTTCCTCTGAGCTCTGGGCGATGGCATCTGCCGGGAATAACAGGGTCAGTGATTATTACGCTGATAAAATCTCTAATGATAATAATATTTTATACAAGTAGTGGAGACTTGTCCCCCCTATTTACCTGTACCACTACTTTTCTGCATCCCTGCACGGCATACCTCTGCATCCTTACTCCATTATACCTATACATAACTGCACCCCTATATAGCTGCACCCCTATATATTAATATCCCTGCACCCCTATCCCTTCGATTCCTGCATCCCCACACCTCTACATCCCTCCTCCCTCATACATCTGCCTGCCTATACCTCTACATCCCTGCACCCCTATACCTCTACATCCCTGCACCCCTATACCTCTACATCCCTGCACCCCTATACCTCTACATCCCTGCACCCCTATACCTCTACATCCCCGCACCTCTATACCTCTACATCCCTGCACCCCTATCCCTCGCCGCAAGACCTCGCCACGGAGCTCACTAGTTTGACACTTTGCGCTGATGCACAGCTCTGCCCTGCCTCTCCGGCTGGCCCCCCCACGCCCTCTTCCACCTTTCTGGTCGAGGACTCTCCTCCCGTCTCAGAAGCACTTTTTCCCCCGGCCTCTCAAACCCCAGCTTGGGTCTGTCACTCATCGTCCTCCGATCCCGCAGTCTGCTCCCCCCTCCGGACGTCCTGCCCTGACACAACTTACCACTGTCTGACAACCGTTCCTCCTCATCGTCGGACCACCTCTTTACAACACACTTCTTCCACTTAACGTCAGAAGGTCATCATCCCCACAGACTGCGACTGGTGGAAAAACTGGGCATTCGGAAAATGCTCAGCACAACCCTGGACAAGTGGTTGTGACTGTGAAGGGTCCGAAAACAGTTCCTCAGAGTAAAATGCCGGTTCAAATGGCAATTTTTCCTGAGGGGCAGACTGGGGGTGAGAGGCGAGGTGCAGGACTGGAGAGTGGGGGATTTCGGTGCCATGGTTGGAACTGTCGTGGAAGACGACTTGTGGACACTTGCTCGAGCATGTCAGCAATCCACGACAACATCACCTGTTCGCACTGTTTCTGGCTCACAGTGCTCTAACCTACCACGGTCCAGTAACTTCACATGAACCTAGGGGAGTGTTAGCTCTTGCGGCGTTTCACACTTCTCCCTCTCAGCAGTGGTGTCTCATCACCCCGCCCCGACCGCACGGCCTCTGACCCCTGTCATATTTGGACGCCCCGTCCCCGCCCTCGTCCTTCTACCCCTAGCCCTCGGTTTAAACATTTTTAACATGAGAGGTATAACTTTTTTTTTTTTTTTTTACTTCTAACTTCTTTTTGTTTTTGTTTTTGTTTTTTTTGTGTTTTTTGTGTTTTTTTGTGGTTTTTTTTTGAGTTTTTAAAACCAACAATGCTATCCTATTGCTATGTCTATTTTCTAGCCAAGTATCAAACACACTGCTACGATGCTCAAATGAGCTGAAACTGAGTTTGGTGCCTACGTAAATCCCACCATACTAAATTTTCCCACTTCGGATCTTTGCTATGGACTATGTGCTCCTAAGCTCAGAACACAGCGATCGCACGTCTCAACTAACATTGCTCAGATTGGCTATAACATTCAACTGCAAAAGTACGCCACCAGCAAGATCCGCAGAAACAAATGTTAGAACCGCACTGGTAGGCGTAAGTAATCTGTTTTGTATCTCCTATGGCTATTTTCTATCCAAGTATCAAAGCATCCCTACTATGCCATATAAGATGAACTGAGTAGTGGCCTATTGAAATCCAACCCTACTAATTTTCCCACTACTTCGGTCTTGCTTGGATTGTGCGTCCTAACGGCAGAACCAGCGTTCGCAGTCTCACTACAACATTGCCAGATGGCTAGTACATTCACTGCAGAAAGTACAGCCACCATCAATCAACCAGAAATCAAATAGAGAAAACGCGTACTGTAGGCTAAGTAAGCTGTTTGTATTCTCCTATGGCTTTTCTAGCCAGTATCAAGCACACTACTATAATGCAGATGCATGACACTGAGTTAGTGCTAATTGTAATCCCAACCCCTACTAAATTTTCCCACTTCGTTCTTTGCTATGGATATGTGGAGTCACGTAAGCAGAACCCAGCGGTCGCAGTCCACTACAAATTGCCGAGAATTGGCCGTACAATGCACTGCAGGCAAGTCCAGCTCACCAGCAGATCAACCAGAAATCACGATATAGAATCCTACTGTAGGCCGTAGTAGCTGTTTGTATTCTCTCTCTATGCCTATTTTCTAGCAAGTATCAAAGCACACTACTATGCCAGATGAGATACACTGAGTTAGTGCCGAATTTAAATCCCCACCCCTACTAAATTTTCCCGACTCGGTCTTTGCTATGGATATGTCGTCACTAGTCCGCATAACACAGCGTCGCAATTCTCACTACAATTGGCTCAGATTGGCTATACATCACTGCAGAAATTACAGCCACCATCAGATCAACCATAAAATCAAAATATAGACGCTACTGTAGCTTAGTAAGATCTGTTTGTATTCTCCTATGGCTATTTTCTATCCAAGTTATCAAAGCACACTATATGCCAGATGAGAATGACACTGATTTAGTTGCCTAATTGAAATCCAACCCCTACTAAGTTTCCCACTTCGGTCTTTGCTAATGGATATGTGGTGCCACTAGAGCTAAACGCAACGGTAGCAAGTCCCCTCTGCTTAATTCCTCACAAAATGGTACTAGATCCAAATTAAATTAAAAGAGAAGGTAGTGTAGCCCTGACGAAGGGCTGTTGGGTTCTTTTTAGAGAATCACTCCTGCTAACAGTAATCTAATAGAACACCCTACGCTTTCCCTGACCAGCAGCAGCTCTCTCCCTAGCGCATCCAGACACAGAATGGATCCGAGCAGCGCGGTCAGCGGCTAGTCTATCCCAGGGTCACCTGATCTGGCTGGCAGCCAACCCCTGCTATCGACGTGTAGGGTACCCCGTCATTCTTTGTTGGAGTGCGAGTCTCCTTTGCTTGTGATTGGGCTCTTTTTTTCTGGCCGCCACAGCAAAAACGGCGAGCTGCCCATTTTCTCGGCGTGCGAATTATTCGTCGAGCAACGAGCAAATTTCGAGTAACCCTAAGCTCGACCGAGCATCAAGCTCGGACGAGCATGTTCGCTCATCTCTATCTTCTTCTAACCTTTACTTTCTTTATTCACCTCATTACAATCCTCTGCCAAATGAAGACAACTCATTATTGGCCCTATTTCCCAATCCATCGTCATCTTCGCAATGTCCCCATCACAATCGGAACATGGTTCCCTCCCCCCCTTTACTAAAAACCGATTAAAAAAGGAGTTCATCGGCATTTGATTATCTCTATCCCCTGAAAAAACCACCCGTCTTTGCTTGCAATCCTGTTATTAGTTTCATACCCTCCAGACCTCGCTGCCCTGTTGGGCAGCCACTTTGCCTTCCGTTTCTCTTTAGATCTAGTTTACATTCCCGAATCATAACTGTAACCTCTTCATGATCCCTATACAGGTCCCCATCCGTTACCTGGAATGCTTATGTGCTGCTGCCCAGAACTGTGAGCTCTTTATTACCCCTGTTTAGAATTAGGTATTCCTAATCGTCTAACTGCACTATAGACCTACACAGAAGTTAAGGTAATCAGTCACCGTGTTCACCACACATGTTAATGTCCCCTCATACCACTAAAGACACTCCCAAATCTGTTTGTCAAATGTTATTCCTCATCTCTCCCTCCCCGCCCCCCCCCCCCCCCAAAACCCATACCCAGATATTCCTCATACTCCTCCACCACCATGACCCCATTTGTTCCTCATCTCCCTCCACCTTCCCCCAGTATTCGTTCATCTCCCCCCCCATGACCCCGAAATTCCGCATCTCCCTCCACCATTACCCCAATGTTGTTTCCTCAGCTCCCCTCCCACCATGTCCCCAGGTTATTCCTCATCTCCCTCCACCATGACCCCCAGTTGTTCCCTCATCTCGCCTCCACCATGACCCCAGGTTTTCCTCATCTCCCTACACCATGACCCAGGTTAATTCCTCATCTCCCTCCACATGCCTCAGGTATTCCTCATCTCCCTCCCATGACCCCATGTGTTGCTCATACAGAGGTTGCACTTTCATCTTCTAGTTTCTTGTCGCTGTTTATAATTGTGAAATTCTATTTTGGGCTTGTTTTTTTTTGCTTTCTTTCTGTCTCTATTTTTGCTGCCTTTCGTGTTATTTACAGAATGTATTTTTCGCTCTAGGTAGAAAGTTAAACGATACGTCTCTGCTTCCATCATTTTTTTTGTATAAAGCGCTTTGTGTGCATGGAACCTTTATTTTAATTAATTTTAAAAAAATCTAAGTCGTTCCTTATGCTACAAAACTATTCAAATCTTGCAGTTATGAAGGAATTTATGTTTTAAAAGTTTAAGAAATAAATGTTCTTTTATTTAGGGCATCAGATACAATCTTGAAATTTCAAGAAGTGCCACAGAATTTAGATAATTAAAATGCTATTAATTTACCAGACACCAGAATTTATGTTTTAAAATTAACAAACGGATTTTCATTGTAGTTTATTGTTTTACTTTTTACTTTAACCCCGTTAAGGACGCAACAATTTTACGCTTAAGGCTCAGTCCCCATTTTTGGATTCCGACCTGCTTCTGTTTATAATGGTTTATAACTTGTGACCTGTTACTTATCAAGTATTCTGAGATTCTTTTTCCCCACACATTGTACTACATTTAGTGGTAAATTTTCGCTGATAATTTTGCGTTTATTTACAAAAAAAAAGACAAAAATGAGAATTTTTTAAAACATTTTTGCCATTTTCTCGAATTCAAAATCACCACCAGTTTTTCAGGCAGATCGATTACCACCTAAATAACTTTCATGAAAACATTCCCCATTTGGTCTACTTTACAGTTTCATAATTTTTGAAATGTTTTGGATAAGTTTATTTTGACGTCACAATAGCGGCTCTACAAAGTCGAATAGCGATGTTCCGTATTTTCAGAAATTGACTATTTTGTGGATACCTACTGTTTGAAATTAACTTTACATATTTAGCATCAAAAAACCACCCTTTCCAATCTTCCCCCCTCAACTATCAGAAACATCATTTACAAAGATTGTTACACCCCTTGGGATCTTCATAGTATTGAATCAAAATGGCGGTGAATTTAGAAGGTCAAATTTTGTCGGTTATACGTTCATTTAGCCCTACAATTACACATTCCAAAAGATAAAAAAAACTCACATAAAATTTGTTCTAACAATTGCTCCGGAGTGCAGAGAACCCCCCACATTTCCTTACTTGTGTTCTGGGGGCACAGGGGGGCGCAGACGGGAGGAGCACACCCTGCAGCGCCAGGATTTTCGTTTTCCTTCCCCCCCCCATTTGCCCTTTTGAAGCTATAAAAATATTTTCAAAATTTTCGCTTTCCGTTATTTGGGCATGTGATGGCAATTTCTTTGCGGGATGAGACTTTTTTCCAGTGTTCCATTTTGGGGTTGGTATGCACCTATTGTTTGAAAATTAGGAACTTTTTTGAGGTCAGATAGAAACTCATCAATTCTGTAGCTGCTGATTTTTTTATCTTTTTTTTTTTTTCGTGTTCACTTAGATCCTAATATCCTTTTTATCTTTATTTTAGTTCTCCTGGTCGGATACAATTACGGGGACCAGACATTAATATTTTTTATGTTTTACTAACTTTGCCAAATAAAACCTAATGTGGGGAAAAAATCTATCATTTTTGCATTGCTGTCTTCCAAGTGCAGAACCTTGCTTACGTTTTGGCTACAGGCTGTTGAATGGCTTGTTTTTTGCGTACACTGTGTTTTTCTTTGCAACAAGTATCATTCTGGAGTACATATTGTTTTTGATCACTTTTTATTGCTTTTTAGTGGGATATAATAGGTGAAAAATGATAAATTTTTGGCGGTTTAACTTTTTTTACGGGATCATCATATGGGTTCATAGTTAATTTATTTTATTCTAGGATTGTTACGGGACGCGTGAACTTACAATATTGGGTTTTTGTGTATGATTTAGACTTTTTGAGCGTATATTTCTTATATGGTTTGTGCTTATGGCATTTTAGTGATTTATAAAGTAAGTTTTTATTGACAAACATTTTTTTTTTACATTGTTTTTACTTGATCCCCATGGGAATGACCAAGCACTCATCGGATTGCTTGTTCTTGAGAATACTCTTCAATACTCAGGTATTGCAGATGAGCAGTGCGCCAGTGGACCCCAGAGTGCAACACGATCGCCCCCCCCCGCCCCCCCGAAAAAGTGCGTGGGGGGGGCATCTGTGGGTAAATACCCCAGAAGTCATGTTTAAATGCCGTGTCGCGTTGCCGCTGGCATTTAACGTTAAACACCCAATCGGAGCCCACTCCGCCGCGGGTGTCAGCCGTTGAATGTCAGCGGTAAATTTAACCGCGAAATCCCGCGGCTAACGAATGCCGTTTTCTGCTGCCGTGCGCGCGACCTGCAGATCGTCTCCTGCGCAGTACTGTACTGCGCTAAGCGCTATTCGCGGACCTCAGCCATACAGCTACGGCGCGAGCGCTAAGTGTTAATGTCCTTCCTCGTCTTTGGGAATCTTCACACCATATATAACCAAAACCCAGGTGACCCACTCCAGTTACTCAAAACAACAAGAAACCTGCACCGGGATCATCGGCCCCCCCCCTGGGCTGTGTTCTCTGTAACCTTCCCCCCCCTGGGTCCGTGTATCTCTGTATACCTTCCCTCCCCCTGGGCCCGTGTGTCCTGTACACCTTGCCCCCTGGGGCCGTGCGTCTCTGTATACACAACCTTCCCCCCTGGGGCCGTGCGTCTCTGTATCAACCTTCCTCCCCCCCTGGGCGTGCTCTCTGTACACCTTCCCTCCCCCCTGGGCCGTGCGTCGCTGTACCCTCCCCACTTGGCCCGTGCGTCCTGTGCACACCTTCCCCCCTGGGCCCGTCGTCTCTGTACACACACCTTCCCCCCTGGGCCGTGCGTCCTCTGTAAACAACTTCCCCTGCCGTGGCGTCTCTGTACCCCTTCCCCCCCTGCCGTCGTCTCTGTACAACCTTCCCCCTGCCGTGCGTCTCTGTACACCGTTCCCCCCTGGGCGTGCCGTCTCTGTACACCTTCCCCTCCCCCCTGGCCACGTGTCTCTGTATACCTCCCACCTGGGCCGTGTGTCTCTGTATACCTTCGCCCTGGCCTTGTGTCTCTGTACCCCTCCCTCCTGGGCGTGTTCTCTGTCTACCTCCCTCCTGGGCCGTGTGTCTCTGTACACCTTCCTCCTGCGTGTGTCCTTTGTATACCTCCCTCCTGGCCGTGTGATCCTGTAACACCTTCCCCCTGGGCCGTGTGTCTCTGTTCACCTTCCCCCCCCGGGCCGTGGGTGGGGGTGTGTCCTCTGTTCACCACTTCCCCCCAGGCGCGTGTGTCTCTTTACCCTCCCCCCAAGTGCCGTGGTCTCGTACACCTTCCCTCCTGGGCCGTGGTTTACTTACAGCCTCCTCCTGGTCAGTGTGTCTTTGGTAGACCTCCCTCCTGGCGTGTGTCCTCTTCTCTGTATGCTTCCCCCTGGGCCCGTGTGTCTCTGTACAACCTTCCCACCTGGGCCGGTGTCTCTGTTCCTTCCCCCCCAGGGCCGTGTGTCTCTGTACACCTTCCCTCCTGGCCGGTGTCTCTGTACACCTTCCCCCTCCTGGCCGTGTGTCCTCTGTACACCTTCCCTCCTGGGCCGTGTGTCTCTGTACACCTTCCCTCCTTGCCGTGTGTCTCTGACACCTTCCCTCTGGCGTGTGTCTCCTTCACCTTCCTCCGGGGCCTGGTGTCTCTGGTACCCCTTCCCTCCTGGGCCGTGGTGTCTCTGTACACCTTCCTCCTGGCCGTGGTGTCTCTGTACAGACTTCCCTCCTTGGCCCTGTGTCTCTGTACACCTTCCCCTCCTGGGCCGTGTGTCCCCTCTTACACCTTCCCTCCTGGGCCCGTGTGTCTCTGTACACCTTCCCTCCTGGGCGTGTGTCCTGGTACACCTTCCCTCCTGTCCGTGTGCTCGTACACCTTCCCTCCTGGGCCGTGTGTCTCGTTCACCTTCCCTCCTGGGCCGTGTGTCTCTGTACAACACCTTCCAGCCTGGGCCGTTTTCTTCTGTACCCGTCCCCTCCTGTGCCGTAGTTCTCTGTACACCTCCCTCCTGGCCGTTTTTCTCTAACCCTTTCATCTGGCGTGTGTCTCTGGACCCCTTCCCGCCTGGCCGTGTGTCTTCTGTACCCCTTCCCGTCCTGTCCCCCCCCCCCCGTTTGTGTCTCTGTAAAAAAAAAAAAACAAAAAAAAACCCACCTTCCCTCCGGCCGTGTGTCCTCTGTACACCTTCCCTCCTTGGGCCGTGGTTTCTCTGTAAACACCTTCCCCGCCTGGGCCGTGGTCTCTGTAACCATTCCTCCTGGCCGTTGTCTCTTACACTTCCCCCTGTCCCGTGTGTCTCTATAGACCTTCTCCTCCTTGGGCCGTGTGTCTCTGTAACCTTGCCCTCCTGGCCTTGTGCTCTGTACACCGTCCCTCCTTGGCCGTTTGGCCTCGGTACACCTTCCCTCCTGGCGTTGTCTCTGTACACTTCCTCCCTCCTCCTGGGCCGGTGTGTCTCGTCACCTTCCCCCTCCGGGCCTTGGGGCTCTGTACACCTTCCCTCCTGGTGCCTGTGTCTCTGTCAACCTTCCCTCCTGGCCCGTGTCCTCTGTACACCTCCTCCTGGGCCTGTGTCTCTGTACACCTCCCTCCTGGGCCGTTGTCTGCTGTACACGTCCCGCCTGTACCGTGTGGTCTCTGTACACCTCCCTCCTGCCGTGGTCTCTGTACACATTCCCCCCTGGGCCGTGTCTCTGTACCCCTCCCCCCTGGGCCGTTGGTCGCTGACTACCTTCCCGCCCTTGGCCGTTGTCTCTGTACACCTGTCCCTCCTGGTCCGTGGGGTCCTCTGTCACCTTCCCCTCCTGGGGCCTGTGTCTTGTCAACACCTCCCTCCTGGGCCGTTTGTCTCTGTACACTTCCCCCCTGGGCGTGTGTCTCTGTACACCTTCCCCCCTCGTTGTGCCTCTTACACCTTCCCCCCTGGCCGTGTGCCCTGTACACCTTCCCCCTGGGCCGATGTGCCTCGTACAACCTTCCCCTGGGCCGTGTGCCGCTGTACACCTTCCCTCCTGGGCCGTGTTCCTCTGTCACCTTTCCCCCCTGTGCCGTGTGTCTTTGTATACCTCCCTCCTGGGCCGTGTGGTCTCTGTACCTTCCCCCCTGGGCCGTTTGCCTCTGTACACCTTCCCCCCAGGGCCGTGTGTCCTGTATACCTCCCTCCATGGCCGTGTGTCTCTGTATACCTGCCCTCCTAGGCCGTGTGTCTCTGTATCCTCCCTCCTGGCCATGTGTCTCTGTATACCTGCCCTCCTGGGCCATGGCCGTGTTTCTCTGTAGACCTCCTCCTGGGCCGTGTGGTCCCTCTGTACCTTCCCCCCTGCGCCGTGTGTCTCTGGAAACACCTCCCCTGGGTCGTTGTCTCTGTACACACTTCCCCCCTGGTCGTGTGTCTCTGTACACCTTCCCTCCTGGGCCGTGTGTCCTGACCCTTCCTCCTGGCCTTGTGCTCTGAATCCCTTCCCCTCCTGGGCCGTGCCTCTTTAAAACCTCCCCCCCTGTGCCTGGTGGGTCCTCTGAATCCTTCCCCCCTGGCCGTGTGTCCCTCTTATATACCTTCCCCCCCCTGGACTTTGTGGCTCCTATATACCTGCACCCCCTGGGCCATGTGGACTCTGTATCTTCCCCCCTGGGCTGTGTGGGTTCTCTCGAATACCCCTTCCCCCCGTGCGCATGTGTCCTGTATACTACTCCCTGGCTGTGTGTCTCCTGTGACGTTCCCCCCCTGACGGTTGTCTCTGTATAACCTTCCCCCTGAGTTGTGTCTCCACTTACATCGTTCCTCCTGCCGAGTGGCTTATCCTTTCTTCAATTCCGTGCATTTTCTGGCCGCCTAGTGCCTGATCACTTTTGCGACTCAGCCAATAGCCGCGGCAGCGTCAGTGAGCTTGGACCCATGACTTGGGGCTTCTGTCCTCGCTCATCAGCGCTCAGCCTCTCCCAATCTCAGGCCACGCCTCCCCCGCTCTCAGCTCCGCCTCTCCCGCTGTCAGGATCCGCCTTTTCGGGCTCAGACTCCCACCTCCTCGCCCGCTTTCATGCCTCCAGCCTCCCCCTCTCAGGATCCGCCCCTTTCTGTCCTCAGACTCCCGCCTTTCCCTACTCTCAGGCTCCGCTCGCTCTCACTTCCACCCCACCTCTCCCCTCCCTCTTTCATTCCTCCGCCTCCCCGCTTTCAGGCTCCCCTTTTCTATCCTCAAGACTCTACCCCTCTCCCGCTTTCAGTCTCCGCTCCTCTTCCTCGATACTCCCCTTCCCGCTCTCAGGCTCCGCCTCCACTCTCAGACTCGGCCCCTCTCTCCCTCCAGGCCCCGGCCGCTCCCTCTCGCCCTCAGGCTCCGCCTCTCCTTCTCTCAGCTCCGCCTCTCCTGGTAATTGGGGGGGATCAGGCCACTTTGAGTGTTTTACATGATTTAAAGGAAATAAGCAAATTTATGAGAAACCAGAACATGTCCAGAAACACAGCGACATGGAGACGCACAATAGCCCTAGGAAAGGATTATAGGGGATCATAGATTTTGGATAAAGGTGGATCAAGGACTCTGGTGATGTAACACCTGGGAGGGGGGGCAGCACGGTGTCTCATTTGGTTGCATTACAACAAGCCTGGCATCACGGTGGCTCCGTGGTTAGCATTACAGCCTTGCAGCACGGTGGCTCATGGTTAGCTACAGCCTTGCAGCACGGTGGCTCAGTGGCTTACATTCATTACAGCTGGCAGCACGGTGGCGTCAGTGGTTAGGCAATTACAGCCTTGCAGCCGGTGGCTCAGTTGTATGCATTACAGCCTTGCATCATGGGCGCTCATGGTTAGGCATTACATACAAGCCTGGCAGCACGGTGCTCATTGGTGCTTACAAAACAGCCTTGCACACGGGTGCTCATGTTAGCATTACAGCCCGGCAGCACGGTGGCTCAGTCTTACATTACATCCTGGCAACACGGTGGCTCAGTGGTTAGCATTACAACACGCCTGGCATCACGGTTGGCTCCAGTGCTTAGCATACGCCTGGCACACGGTGGCTCAGTTGGTTAGCATACAGCCTTGCAGCACGGTGGCTCCGTGGTTAGCATTACAGCCTTGTCCGCTATGGTGGCTCAGTGGTTGCATTACGCCTGTCAGCACGGTGGCTCAGTGGTTCGCATGTACAGCCTTGTCAGCACTGGCTCAGTGGTTGCAATTACGCCCGTCCGCACGGTGCTCAGTGCTTATCATTACAGAGCCCTGGCAGCAACTGTGGGCTCAGTGGTTAGCATTACAGCCTGGCAGCACGGTTGCTCAGTGGTTAGCATTACAGGCCCCTGGCGCACGAGGGCTCAGTGGTTTAGCAACTACAGCCTTGCAGCACGGTGGCTCAGAGGGGTTACAATTAACAGACAGCCCTGCAGCCACGGTTGCTCAGTGCTTACGTACAGCCTGGCAGCACGGTGGCTCAGTGGTTGTATTACAGCCGGCAGACGGTGGCTAGGGTTTAGCATTACAGCCTTGTGCAACTCCCCCCACGGGGCCTATCCTTTTCTTTTCCTTGGGGCCCGGAGACCAAGCCGGGGCCCGCCATACCTATTGGCTGGCGGTTGCGGCCTAGGCACGCTAGTGTCACGGTGTTGTATGGGAACCGAGGGCTGTCCTACGCTGGCCTGCTCTCCCACAGGGTGGTGTGTGAATGAGAATGATGAGTAGAGGCTGCGTAGCGGATCTCCCTGGGCAACCCTTTGGTGTCTAGAGTAATAGTCTCTGTGTAGTGACAGGGTGCCTGTTATGATGGCAGCGTAGTAGTAGGGACCTACCGAGGCAGATGTTGAACGAAAATAACTTACAGTTTCTTTATGGAACCGACAGGAACCTTAGCAACGTGCCTTAACATAATGGTAGAATCTGAGATGTATTGGAGGGAGCCACAGGATGGAGATCACCAGCCGGGATGCAAAGGGCATGCTTGGGAGGTAGCTGTGTCCTGAAGATCTCAGCTTGTCCCTGGAGTGCTTCAATATCACCCTTGAAGTAGATTACCCCTTTCCTCACTAACTACTATTAGCGCCACGCTTCAGCAGGGAGCGGGCCTCCTGCCTGGTCGGGTGTGCTGGCTCCTCTGAGACTCTAATCTGATCGATAGAGTGAACTCTGAAGTTTTCCTGACCATGGTTTTGTACTCCTCTGGTCATGTGGTGCTACTCCGCCAACCTCTCGTCACAGACATAAGTATAAAAACACATTTGATTGGTTCTGATTACATCACATAAAACACTTTAACTCCTGCCTTACCAGGCACCTCTCCACTGCAAGTTCTCATCTGTATGAATTTAGTTGACATGCTGTGGGGTTGATCAGACCCTACCCAGGCTGCAAGCTACTGGTGGGACGTATTCGCCCCACCCCTCTCCTTGCCTCGGCAGGGGTTGGCACTTGCAGCACTGTGGCTCGGGTAGCATTACAGCCATGCTGCCGCTGTTCAAGTGCACCACCCCCACCCCCCCCCCCCCCCCCCCCCCCCCCCCCCCCCCCCCCCACCCCCCCCACCCCCCCCCGGGGGGTGTGGTGTTGGTGGTGGGTGTGGGGGGGTGGGGGGTTTGGGTGTGGGGTCCAACCGCTGCAATCGTTTGTATGTTCTTCTGCTCCGTGTTTGGTGGTTTCCTCCTGGTCCTCCTTTTCCTCTCCACACTCGCCAAATAATCCTGGTAGATTGATATAGATTGTGAGCCCCATTGGGACCAGGACTGTCAGTGCAGCGATGCGTTTTGTGTGCACATATAATAAATTCATAACATCACAATCACGAACTTCTAAATATATTATCTATTTTCATCACAAGATTACATAATTATATTCACTGGAGATCAAAAGTATAGAGCAATGTCTGATCACTGGATTTTTTTCCGAATTGAACAATCTCCATTGTTGGACATGTGAGATCGTGTCCGGGGTCCCACTACGAGAAGGGTTGTACCAATTCTGTGCAACGAGATAAGGTTATAAAGACCTTTCGCCTGCAGGGTCCCAGCATCACCAGTATTAGGGAAGAGCACAGGACCTAGCCCATGCCACAGACCTCAGCCCCCAGTCACGGACCTCAGCACTGCCACAGGACCTCAAGCCATGCCACTGACCTCAGCACCCATTCACAGGACTCAGCACCCAGTCACAGACCGCCGCAATCGGCCAAGGACTCAGCACCGGCACGGGACCTCGGCACCACCACAGGACCTCAGCCCCGGCACATGACCTCAGCACCTACCACGGGACCATCAGCACCCCAAAGCCACAGAATCACACCCACCCGCCACCCGGACCTCCGCCCCGGCCTCAGGACCCCTGCAACCGGCCCGGACCTCATACCCCGTCCACCGGACCTCATCCCCGGCCGACAGGACCCTGCAACCGGCCACAGGCCCTCAGCGCCCGGCCCACAGACCTCAGCCCCGGCCACTCACCTCAGCCCCGGCCACAGGAACCCTCTGCCCGTCCGCAGAACCTCTGCCTGGCCGCAGGGCCTCTGCACCGGCCACAAGACCTAGCCCTGGCCAATGACCTCAGCCCCGGTCACCGGACCTCCAGCCCCAGTCACAGGACCTCTGCACTGGCCACAGGACCTCACCCCGGCCACAGGACCTCACTGATCAGTGCGGGGATCTGCTTCGCTCTCTTTCCAGTACTTCCTGCCCTCATTTCTGGTGACTGTTGTGGTTTCTCTCTGTCCAGAACTAACTTTGCACCAAGGACTTCCCAGGGCGTTCTATTGGGTGTTTGATCAGGGAATCCGACTGTGGCCAGTTCCTTGTTTCAGTGGCCTTCTGCTCAACCTGTTCTTATCTGTGACAGGGGTAACGTCCGGCGTGAATGGCTGCTAATTGAAATGCTGAAGAAACGCACGGAACGCCACAAGTTACTGTAGACGGTCGGAACTTTAATGGCTGGGCACATGGGGCGGGCAGCACCACAATTCGGTCGACGTTTGCAGGATAATTGTGGCATGGGCGGGCTGTGCCCAGGACGCCCCCTGCATTGCAGAGAGTGCCGCACAAATGTGTGGCTGACACTGCTTAAATACCTTACGAGACCTGTCAACCCCGAAATTCGCAATAGGGAGAGGTTACAGAGCTCACGTTGGATTGTTCCCACGGCTTTAATAACTTATGCTGACTTGGATGGGGTGCCGTGGGCAACTAGAAGAGTTGGACCTCAGACACTTTGTGATAATCTCCTAGGTATTTAATCTCAGATTTAGGATTTTGGTGGATATGGACTGTACGCAGCCAGCCCCGGTGGACAGCCGCCCCGGCACAATCCTTCGTCGTATATATACAGCCAGCCAGCCCCGCGTAGCAACAGCCCGGCCACCCCGCGGAGCATACATCGCCCCCAGCCCCGCTAGCACTACCTCCAGCCACTCCGCTTGGCATACAGCGCCGCCTGCACCCCGCGCTAGATACGCCAGCCAGCCCGCGTATCATACAGCCTTCCAGCCCCCCGTAGCATACAGCCGCACCCCGGCGTCGCCTACACACTGCATTCCCCGCGTAGCATACAGCCTGCCACCCCGCGTACATACAGCCTGCCACCCCCGTACATACAGCCTGCCCGGGCCGATCCCCGCCGTCTCGTTTGCGCCAGAGGGTTTAGTATGTAATAATTTTTTTAATGACTCGTGTAATAAGCCAGGTGAGGTTTTTCCAGCACTATTTTTGTGCTGAAACTCGGCTTATTACACGAGTAATACATAACAGTAGTTTAAGCTTTAGTTTCATAAGTGTAATATATTCTAAAGAACGTATCGGGGGGGTGGTTAGCGTGGGGTACACCAGAGTGCCAGTTTGGCTTTGGGTTACAACACTAATCCTTGTGGATGATTTCCATTTAACGTCTCAGCATTCATGAAAAAAAGTAAGTGGTTCTGATATGTACACCGTTCCCATGAATCTTTCTTTAAAGAAGAACAGCAAAGATTGACCTTGACGCTTAGTCTCCATGACCCCCCCGGCCCACAAAGGCTATTCGGGATTTCTCTCTGAGTCCGGAACAGGAAAATGCTTCTCCCCGTGTTGCTTCTCTTCAGGCCCTTACCTAAAGATCATTTGGCTCTATAACAACATTGCCGCACATTTTGAACATGAAACGTCATTCCCGGTTAATCTCTGATCGTTTTACAATACGAGTTTTTCGAGCAAAACATTGCTTACTTCTAACATGAAAAGGACTTCTCTGTGTGGGCTTCTTTCTCTCATGTCCTATAAGATAATCTTCTCTATAAAACATTTCCCCATTCTGCCACATGAGAACACGGTTTTCTCCCCGGGGGCCGTCCTTTGGTGGTTTTTGAGCTCGGATTTCAGAGTGAACTTGTCCCAACATTCTAAACACACGTAAGCTTCCCCCTGTGGGGAATTCTTTGGTGGGTTACATACGAGTTTTCGAGCAACACATTTCTTACATTCTAACAATGAAATGCTTCTCTCTGTGTGGTTTTCATCGCATGTCTTAAAAGATAAATCTTCTCTATAAACTTTTCCCACATTCTGAACAGTAAAAAACGGTTTTTTTTTCTCCCCCGTGGGAATTTTTTTCATTTCTAGAGACGATTTTCTTGTACAACATTGGGCCCACATTCTAAACATGTCGGCTTCTCCCCCGTGTGGATCTCAGTGTCTCACTAAGGTCTCTTTTCTCTGCAACAAACCGTTGCGCACATTCGAGCATGAAACGGTTCTCCCCCGTGTTCTGCCATCTTTGTGTTTTTGAGATCGGATTTCAGAGTGAAACTTTTGCCCACATTCTAAACCCCCAGATGGCTTCTCCCTGTGGAATTCTTTGGTGGGTTTCCAAGAGGATTTTTCTCGGAAAAACCCTGTCCCACATCTGACAGAAAATGGCTCTCCCTGTGTGGTTTCCCAAGTGTAAGACAATTGATTTGTTGGTAAAACATTTACCACACGTTTGAACCTGAATGGGGGCTTTTCTCCCCTGTTTGAATTCTCTCGGTCTAACGGTTTCGGATTTATATTTATAACTTTAGATACATCTGAACACAGAAAGTCTTCTCCCTGGTCGGTCCCATTAGGATGTTCCGGGCGCTTATAATATCCCTTCTTGATCTGAATTCTCAGAATATAATCACGCTTCCTCTGAGCTCTGGGAAGCCATCTGTTGGAGAGGAAACAGGTCCACAGAAAAGAGAATAGATCAATATATACTGTATATTAGAGAGTAATAATACTTGTATTTATAAATGTGTAAATTCTCTTATGTCGTGCCAATCTTCCTGAACACAAAATCTATAAAATACCATCGGTTTTACGCTATGAATGTCGCAGAAAGAAAGCTCTGATTTACGCGAAAACTTCTTGCATTCCGGACAGAGTAATTATATAAGTTCTATATGGGATCATTTTCATTACCGAGTCCTTAACCACTGTATGTACTATCTCCTCCCATCAGGTACTGGTCACCTGGCGATGACGTCATCACACGGTCCTGTGTAGCAAGTCGTCTAATCGCTGAGCTCCTCCCTCACGATTGAGTCACGTGGTGTGAAATCGCGAAACGTTTCAGCACGCTCCAGCTCCTCCCCTATACTGGTAAAACTGTGTTCTGACGTCATCACAGGTCCGCTCGGTCTTCCCGTCTTTGGCTGATGGGCTGCTGTCCCTCCCGCTCACATGTTGTGACGGTCATCACAGGCTCGCGTCTCACTTCATGTGCTGCTGGTCTGCTTCTTCTCCGTCCACATGTTGGTGAGTCATCTCAGGTCCTGCAGTATTTCCGGATTGACCCTGGTAATTATGGGGCCCCTGGTGGGCTCCTCCTCCTTCCCATAATTCTAGTTTTAGCAATTCCAAACACAAGCGCTGTAAGAAACATAATTTCTAACGGATTGACATTGGCCAAGATAATCCACATAAGACACTTCAATAAAAGTTCTGGGAAGTAAAACCACAAAGGCAGTGATGGCGCACATTTTAGAGGCCGAGTGCCCAACTACAAACCAAACACCCCCCCCCCCCTTGTGTATCGTCTCAGGAGAATTGACCATCAGGGTCATTTTGATTCCGAGGCTTTAACCATCCTCCGCCACGTTGCAAGAGTGATTCGAATTAAATGAGTCTGTACCAGCGCTGGACATGACTAACTTGCAAGAAAAGACAAGACCTGTCCTTACGAAGTTAGCAAACGCACTGATGATTTTATGGGGACCGACATTTATAGAAAACCATAAGAATTCACATAAGGCGTGTATTAGACAAAGCGCACAACAACATTGGGTTTCTCACCCAGAATGAATACTATTTGATACAGCACACAAAGGAGTCTAATATATTGGCTACATGCCAATATGAAACTCCAGGTGTGGTTCGCCTGGGATACCTTCCTCTGGTAGTGCGTAGGTGAGACACTAGGTCTTTGTGTGCTTGCTGAGAATGAAACCCACACAAATTCAGTTATCAGTACAACAAAGTACTGTGAAATAGCTGAGTCTTTAAAATGGCCGACAATAACGTAAGATGCGTATGAGTCCAGTGTCATATCTTAACAAGTCGCGAGGTGCCACCAAAAATTAAAGCAGTAACTATTGTTCCTGTTCCAACTTTCAATCAATATGCCTCCTGGAGCCAGAAACACGTAAGAAGAATGGAAAATTTCATCTTTAGCTTCTTTCCAGTTTCCCTGTACACAGAGATAGTGGGGCACAGGAGGTCCTCCAAAAATAAATCGACCCTTTCTACTCATTCTCCCTCTTATACACCGTCCCAACGCGAAGTCCGTTTCTCAAATATGATGAAAGCGCAATTTAATTTGTGTAACTGCAAGAAGATTGCCTTTGGCACCCGGTGCCATAGGTTCGCCACTCCTGCACTAGGGGAACCAGATGTCCCAATGGAGAATGGGGGGGTAATAAAAAAGTACTACGACCCCTCCTCCATATGCCCCAAATCAAAGCGGTGCCAGAGTTAAAATCAAATAAATCTCGTCCATAATAGGAACCAAATATTTAGAGGAGATGGACCCAAATTGCACAATGAAACCACTTAAAATAACCGCGAGGTAGCATCCGATATTTGATTAATTCCAACCTTGCAGTTCGCACTTACCCCAAGGCAGGCGAAAGAGGCAGTCAGAGGGGAGTGCGCGGATAACACCGGTACCTACCGTTATTTAATGGTTCATGTGCATTTGGGCCATCTTCCTCTAAATTTTGGTCCTATTTGTTGGACATATTTATGAGATTTTTTTGGCACGCGTGATTTTGGGGGCAGTCGGAGGAGGGTGGTCGCAAAAAATTATTTTCTGTGGTTTCTGACCCGCTCCGCTTCCCCGAGGGTTTGACCCTAGGTGGCTGTCACTTATACTTACAAGTAATGGGTTCTATAGTACAGCATAGGTCTACTGTAGGGCGTGGTCAGTTCAGGCCACAGCACCTAACAGTTAAAGGGACCTACCATCAGAAATCTAACTGTGTAGGAAAGAAGAACATTTCCTCTCGGCACCCCATAAAGTCAAAGGATGGAGTGCACTCTACAACGGGACCAGCCAGTCCTTCCATATATGGGAGAAACCAAGCGAACGGACGCTCCAATGTGGAATAATTAAAGTGGTGAAAGCCTCGCGGGAGAACGGCTTCAGACTGAGCGTGAAACGTCGCAGCTACGGAATAAACACACACTTGGTAATATCCACTATTTTTGGAGTGCCGTCGTTGTAGGTACACAAACAGTCGTAAATTTTAAGGGTAGGCTAAAGGGATCGTAGGTTAGGCCCTATGCTTTGCCTATTTACTGTGGGTGGGCCTCAGTGATGGGGACCCCCACAAGATCATGAGAACAGGGTTCCAATGTCCCCCGGATGAAGCGGAGCAGGCTGATCGCAAGGTGCGCGCCCCCCCCCCCCCCATAATCTCCTATGGAGCTGAGAAGATTACCGAGTGCTGTACTCAGCGATCTCCATCACTCATGAGAGTGAAGGGGCCGCCCCATCCGACTCACATTAATACAACCACACCCCCTTAATGTAGAACATTGAGAGATAGAACATCAAAACAATCAATCCAGAAATCACATTGTATTAAAATTTTAGTTTGCATTTGCGGTGATATAAACAAGTATTCATCTCCTACCCCATAGAGTTCCGGCTCCTACATACATATTAAAATTGTTGATGGATGATACACAAGACTCGTGAGGCACCGGATCATGAGGAAGGTGAGAGATCAGCCTAAAACGAACGGTAGGAACGTGTGCAGCTGGGGCCTCAGTCACCTGAAAGAGGGACATGCTTCTCCCCTGTTGGCTTTCTCCCGAGTGTGGCTTCCTTATACTGTAATAAAAGCGATCGAATGAAAGTTACGTTGTGACATTCTAAATGATCACAAGAACATGAATGGTTTTTCAGCTGTGTGAATCTCGCTGGTGTGTCACAGATTTCTTTCTCTCGTAAAGACACTTCCCACAATTGAAATCACACTAGTCTTCTCGCCTGATGCATTCTACGTGGCAAGCTGATTGCGAGCAAACTTTTCCCCTTCAGAGCATGAAAAATGCTTCTCCACCTGTGTGATTCTCTCATGGTTAAACCAAGGCTGGATTTCAGAGGAAAACAATTTCCCAATTCGAAAATGAAAACGTTTTTCCCTGTGGTGAATTTTTCATGGATTCAAGACTTTCTTTATAAAAACATTACCACATAGGTACAACAAGAAAATGCTTCTCTCCTGTGTGAATTCTCGAGTGTCATTACAAGTTCATATTTCAAGCTAAAATCGTTTACCACATTCGGGTCATGAAAATGATCTTCTCCCCTGTGTGAATTCTCTGATGGTATAAAAGTTTCTGATTTTAGCCTAAACATTTACCACAGTCATCGGGGCATGAATGGCTTCTCCCCTGTGTGAATTCTCTGATGGTAACAGTTACTGAGTTTATCCTAAAACATTTACAACAATTGGGACATGAAATGGCTTCTCCTCACTGTGTGAATTTCTGATGTCTACAAGTGCTTTGTTTCGCAATAAAAGATTTTCACATTCTGAACATGAAAATGGCTTTTCCCTGTGTGAGTTCTCTGATGGTTTACAAAATCTTTTTTCCACTGAACTTTTACCACATTCGGCACATGAAAATGGCTTCTCTCCTGTGTGGAATTCTCTGTGGTTTACAAATCTTCTTCATTCAACTAAACATTTACCCATTCGGGACATGACAATGGGCTTTCTCCCCTGTGGAATTCTCTGATGGCATACAGGCTTGATTTCCACAGTAAAGATTTTCTACATTCGACATGAAAATGGCTTTCTCCTGTGTGAGGCTTACATTCTTGCTTAAGTGCTCTTTAGTAGAAAACATTTAACCACATTCTGAACATGAAAATGGCTTTTCCCCTGTGTGAATGTCTTTGGTGTAGTGTAAGGATGTGCGTTACGGGGGAAAACATCTGCTGCATTCAGAGCATGAAAATGACTTCTCCCCTGGTGAATTACTCTGGTGTATAAAATCTTTTTTATCTATAAAACCGTTGAAACATCCGTCTAAAAATACATGTTCGCTTCTCCCCCGTAGTGAATTCTCTGTTTACAAAGATTTCTGTTCTCCTCTACAACCTTTCCACATTATAAACATAGATATGGCGTCTTAGCGTGTGGTTCTTCTACGTTTAATAGTAATGATTTAAAACCTGAAATTTGACACATTCTGAACATGAAATGCTTCAGCCCAGCGGAAGCTCTTAGTTGTCCGTTCATTCCTCTTGGCGCTTCTTCTTCTCTTTAGTCTTGGATGTATCAGAACAGAAGCCCAATGTAATAGGATCAGATGAGGTCTTGCTTGGGAGGCGAGGGTAATCCGGTTTTCTGGCGCCATTTGTATATGGATCTTGTGTAATCTCACAATCATCTGCTGTGATAGCTGAAGACATCAGATGTTCCTATGAGCTCTGGGCGAATGGCATCTGCGGAAACAGGACAGTGCTATTATTACGTCGATAAAATCTTAATGATAATAAATTTATACAGTAGTGGAACTGTCCAGTTGGCATGACTTGTCCCATGTTGGGCAGAGAGAGGAGAAGAGCGGAGAAATCCGGCCATGGCTTTCTGAGACTGAGTATGTTTAATGGTGGAGCTTTGGAGAATACGAGTTCTCCTCGTCAGACATGATCTTATCCATAATACAGAAAACTCACAAAATTTATAGATTTAAGGGAAAGAGGAAGGAAAGAATTGTAGTATAAATTGTTGCAGAGATTGACCCCGACCTCTGACCTGGAGGCCACGAGCAGATAAGAGCCAGCGCTCGCTTGTCGTGCCTCAGCTTTAGTTTATTGCCCTCCTGTTGTATATAAGTTGTCTGTGTATATACCATTCAGGTGTCTTCTAGGTTGTTTAAGATCCTTTGATGACGACTTTATTAAAACATTTCTTTATAAAAAGCTAAAATCTGTCTTGTCCAACATCTCAGTTTTCAGTGTAAATTGTGTAAATTCTACATTTTTATTTATCCTTATGTCCCAAGGTATGTTCTTAGTCAGCCTATACTACACCCCTACACCCCTGCACCCCTATACCTCTACATCCCTGCACCCCAATAACTCTACATCCCTGCACCCCAATAACTCTACATCCCTGCACCCCTATACCTCTACATCCATGCACCCCAATAACTCTACATCCCTGCACCCCTATACCTCTACATCCCTGCACCCCTACACGTGTCTCCCGATAGGTTCGGAGATACGCGCGCACAGCTGCAAAGCGAAGAATAGAATTAAAACATTAAAAACAGTGAATACAGGACCATTGTGTGATCCTTCTACAAAGAAACTGTCATGGCGGCTCTGGGAAAATGGCACCTCAGGAATAGGACAATAAGATGTAGTCCATGTACAGGTGGAGACTCCAGCGCCCAAAATTTTCAGTTAAAATGCAAAAATGTATTTGGCAGGGTTAAAAAAAACAGATGTGTCATATGTGTCATGTATTTTTAGCTGTAAGAATCTGTGAGGGTTGTATGTTACTTCTATGATGTATAAAGTTATTGGGGCTGATGGGAAATGGCAGAGAATAAGCGTCTGGATAGGAATGTTTGAGTAACACAACAAGGAGATTAGATGATGTAACAGACATGGGGGGGGGTTGTGCACTTTCATTGTACAGCGCTGAGTCATAGTAATAAATGTGGCACAAACTGCGACTAAGCACAACCCACCTCTATAGGTGCAAAGATTTATTAAGTGTTGGACAAAGTGCAGCCGCGACACAAAAATGGCGCAAACACTTCATACATACACGTGCACGATCCAAAGACAGAAAGACTGGCACAGACACAATGATATCTGATCTGGGGGTGTTAAGGAGATCGCACTGGTTTCGGACGCCATCTTGCGTACTGTCCACCATTTTAGATACAGCGGACATGTTCACTGACTATTGTCACGCTAATGTCATGATTCAGCCATTTTTGTGTAACCTGCCTGTAAAGGTTTCTCCTTGGCAGATGTGAGAGATGATTGACCTTTGGTATGTTCTCCTTCTTATCATAAATGCTTTGGTTCTGGGGACATTCTCTGTACATTCTGTAGATAAATATGTCTGTGAACAAGGCCTATCACCCTTCTCGGAGAATGTGCTGGAAAATTCATTGTGGCCAATAGCATTACAGTATTCTTATCTCCTTCTTCACGTCCCCAATTCTGCTTTTTCTGTTTTGATATATGACTGTGGTTTTTGAAATAAAGAGCGTGATGTGAGTGCAGCTAAAGGCAATGTCTGCGTCTTGGGTTTGTTCTCACCTCCTGGTACCATGAGCCATGAAAGATTTAATTTGAAAGTCACCATGTAATGGGGGGTCTGAGACCCAGATAAAAATCTCTAACAGGGGGTAAATTGTCTTTAGAGGACAATATGGAAGCTGAGCTGTGGTGGTGTATAAATATCAGATATATAGATTTATATTCATGAAAGTGTAAGATGTGACCGATACTCTCAAAGAAACAATGGGAAAGGCCTAGAACCAGGGGAAGAGACAACAATAACCATCCCTTATACACATTCTCTAAGGTGGAGGATGGGAGTCACACAGAGACATTCGGCCTAGTAAACACTTGTAAATGAAGTTATTGAGCTCCATGAGAAAGACACATCCTGCTCACAGTTGTCTGAGGAGGGGATGATAAACCCAGAACAAAGGAGAACAATGGAGGCGTCACAAGTGCTGGGCCCGGATGATTAGGAAGTGGCACCGACGCCCTTCATTTCCATGGGAGGAAGTTCTCTCACCATTAGGGTGGGACATCTCCCAGAGGGGCAGACCAAGGGCTATAAGAGACCCAAGCAGGACTCACATGAGGAGAACTTCTTGGAGGAAGAACCTGGAGGAGCTTGGACTGAGACCCTGACTGGACACGGAGCAGATCTATGTATGTATCTATAGACTGAATGGTGTGTAGATGTTTTACCAGGGGCTTTTCTTATAGAAATTCTTATTCTTCACCAGAAATTAATGTATCTCTGGATGGAAATATTTTTACATGAGATATTGATGTCCATATTTATTTCCCAGTAGCAAAGTTTAACATGGATGGAAGTGACACTGAGGAGAAGATGATCCCCAAGGTGGAGGAAGAAGAGGAGGAGGAGGAGGAGGGAGCCTGGGAAGGAGGACATGACGCTGGGGCCAGGGACCCCCAGGATGGTGAGAACTGATGGACTTATCAGTCATTACTTTATAGAACTGATTCCTCTTCTGTTCTCCTTTCTTTCCTCTTCCCCAAAATGTGTCCTAGAACCTGATTGGTGATTGTGTTTTCAGGGTTATGAGCCAAATAATAGATCTGTAACAGTCTCTAGAGATTCGTGTCTTGCTTATTATAAACTGTGTTCAAGTTCCTGACATGGAGAAAAACATATGCGTGTAGGGGCCCAATCTTAATATGGTGGAGCTCCTGTCCTTAGGCATATAGATGGCACAGGCAATCGAGTAACGAGAAGTTAGAGAAATGTTCGTCACTCACCGCTCTGAGGGGTGCAGGGATGTAGAGATATAGGGGTCAGGGATGTAGAGGGATGGGGGTGCAGGGATGTAGAGGGATAGGGGTGCAAGGATGTAGAGGTAATGGGGTGCAGGGATGTAGAGGTATAGGGGTGCAGGGATGTAGAGGTATTGGGGTGCAGGGATGTAGAGGTATTGGGGTGCAGGGATGTAGAGGTATTGGGGTGCAGGGATGTAGAGTTATAGGGGCGCAGGGATGTAGAGGTATAGGGGTGCAGGGATGCAGAGGTATAGGGGGGCAGGGATGTAGAGGTATAGGGGTGCAGGGGTAGGGTATAATAGGCGACTAAGAACATACCTTGGGACATAAGGATAAATAAAAATGTGAATTTACAAATTTACACTGAAACTGGATGTTGGACAGACAGATTTAGCTTTTATAGAAATGTATATATAGTTCGTCATCAAAGGACTTTAAACAACCTAGAGACACCGGACTGTTAATACACAGACAACTTATATACAACAGGAGGGCAATAACTAAAGCGAGGCGACCCAGAGCGCTGGCTCTTATCTGCTCGTGGCCTCCAGGTCAGAGGTCGGGGTCAATCTCTGCAACAATTTATACTCCAATTCTTTCCTTCCTCTTTCCCTTAAATCTATAAATGTTGTGAGTTTTCTGTATTATGGATAAGATCATGTCTGACGAGGAGAACTCGTATTCTCCAAAGCTCCACCATCAAACATACTCAGTCTCAGAAAGCCACGGCCTGATTTCTCCGCTCTTCTCCTCTCTCTGCCCAACATGAGACAAGTCTCCACTACTTGTATAAAATATTATTATCATTAGAGATTTTATCAGCGTAATAATCACTGATCCTGTTATTCCCGGCAGATGCCATCGCCCAGAGCTCAGAGGAACATC
>WNYA01001739.1:0-61319 GCA_019512145.1 Engystomops pustulosus | reverse complement strand
CAGGTACATTACTGTGACATCACTATGGTGCATCTCTCAGGTAGATTACTGTGACATCACTAAGAGGCATCTCCCAGGTACATTACTGTGACATTACTATGGTGCATCTCTCAGGTAGATTACTGTGACATCACTATGGTGCCTCTTCCAGGTACATTTCTCTGACATTACTATGGTGCATCTCTCAGGTACATTACTGTGACATTACTATGGTGCATCTCTCAGGTACATTACTGTGACATTACTATGGAGCATCTCTCAGGTACATTACTGTGACATCACTATGGTGCATCTCCCAGGTACATAACTGTCACATCATTATGGGGCATCTCCCAGGTACATTACTGTGACATCACTATGGTGCATCTTCCAGGTACATTACTGTGACATCACTATGGTGCACATTCCAGGTACATTAGTGTGACATCACTAAGGTGCATCTCTCAGGTACATGACGCTGCACTGTTGAGTCTGGTCTTTCCGTCTTCTTCTTCTTCTCAACCTCTCCTTTTCTCCGCCAAACCTTTATTGCCTTCTATTAAAAAAGACTCACACACCCTGCTTGGATTAAATTGGCCACAGCAGCCTTTTATTAACAATACAACAATAAACACAGTCAAACTGCTGAATAATTTAACATTCCCCCTCCTTTTAATCAAAGAGGAAGTGAGGTCCTTGGAGTTACCAAAATTGAGTAACCGCCATTCTGCACCCCTACTTTTTCTTTACCCCAAACCGCCACCTCCGATTCAAGGGCACCAAGAGTGCAGTAATGGCCGTCTCTACTCCTTTTTCCACTCCCCGGGACACCACCCAGCGGGAGCCCAAACCACCATCCCCCAGGCGGCCCACCAAATTAAATAGATGAATCCTATCCACCAGCTCTCTTTTCTACCCCTTCACTCCACCAACTCCAAGGACCTTGCTCCTCCCTCCCCGCCACAGCACGCATGTCTTGACCACCTCAAACATGCGCGCCCCCCACCAACCTCCATGCCCTCTCCAGACCACCCTGTATGCCAAGGGCCCACAAATCCATACCCACTGCATTATGATGCACACCATCTCCCAGCCAGTATTCGCCTCTTCCTTCTTCCAATTCATGGTGCCTCACCACTATCCCACCATTTCTGGCCACAAAACCGCCTACTGCCCGATTCAACTTAACCCGAGCTCTATTCAGCCGCCCCACCGACCGAGCATGCCTCCAATTCCTCCTACGTACCACATCCGACCAACCCACAACCAATGATGGGTACAACACCCACATCTTTAACAAATCGTGTTTTATGTCACGAATTAACTCCCTTACCGGCCGGGCTCCTAAGTCATTGCCCCCAATATGAAACATTGCTACTTCAGGGACTTTATCCAACACCACGCACCTCTGAAATTCTTCTAAAACCTGTCCCCATTTCATCCCCCTGTAACCTAGCCACCGCACTCTCAACAAATCTCTATTAAAACCCAATTGCCTACCTTCCAGACGCATACTCGCCCGTTGTGCACCCCAGTACACATACGAATGCCCGAAAATCCATGCCATGTACGGACCTGAACCTGCAATGATAAAGAAAATTAACAACACCCCCCCCTAAGCAAAACGTGTTTTTTCAACAACCACCTCCCATCCACTAATTTTCCGCCACCAAATGCGGTCGAACATATGACCGATAACGCCCCGATTCCCATCTGCCAATCTGCTTTACCATATCCGGCCCTAAACCCCATGCTGCGGCTTCGGTTGCCGCCCCGATCCTAAACGAATGCGGAGCGAAATCTTCACCTCTTAATCCCACCCGCTCGATACATTTTCGAAACACAGCCGAAAATTGAAAAACCGATAATGATGACCCGTCCAAATGGGAAAACAAAGGGCCCGCCCTTTCACCCCTAAAAACCAAAAACCTCGTCAAAACATACAACGGGCACATCTGTGATCCCCTAACTTCCCGCAACACCACTCTTTTCCCCCTACCCATCTGATCCGTTTTAGACCTCCGTATCCAAAATTCCACACCCCCTTCCTTGATCAACACATCTTCCCTCAATAACCCTCCAACAGACTTTCTACTCTTGGCTACCAATTCGCTTATGCGTAATGCCCCAAAGAAAGCCCATGAGAAGGCCAATCTGAACAAACATACTTCTGCTTGTGAAACGCACACCCCCCCCAACGTCACCCCCAATTTTTCCAAAAGCCCAAATGACACAGGCCTCCTTCTATCCATCCCCCCTTTTCCTCTCCTAAACCCCCGCACTGCCTGTTTTACTAAAAACTCTTTTGTCACATCTCGCAATCCACGCAAACCAAAACCAAAACCCACCCCTGCCAGCCATTTGTTCACTCTAGCGACAGACCACCCAGCTACTGCTGCCCTACCCAACCATACCAATAATGCTACTACCTTTTTGTCATCATCCCCGTGCCCCCAACCTCCGCCATGAGTTCCTCCCATTGCTGCCACGCCGACCCATACGCCGACCAAGTGCCTCCAGCCAGGGACCTTTGAATCAAGGCCCCCGCCGTGGTAAGGCTATCTCCCACAGAAATTCTGGACATGGGATCCCCTCTTCTTCCGCACCAGGCGCCAGCTCTCGAAACCGCTCCCACTGTAGGCGAGACAAAGCATCAGCTAACGAGTTATTGACCCCTGGTACATGCACTGCCACTACCCACGCATTCAGGGATAAGCAAGTTAACACCAATCTCCGCAGCAGCCGCACCACTGGAGGCGAAGAAGCCGTAAGGCTGTTAATCGCCCCCACCACTGCTTGGTTATCGCAGTGGAACCGCACTTTTTTGTTCTTGAACCGCTTCCCCCATATCTCCACCGCCACCACGATCGGAAAAAGCTCCAAACACGCCAGGTTCCTCACTAGGCCTGTTTCCACCCAGTCCGTTGGCCATTCTGCCGCGCACCATTGCCCCTCACAATAAGCTCCAAACCCCACTGACCCAGCCGCGTCTGTAAACAATTCCCAATCGAAATCATTCACTGCTCTTTCCATCATTAGAGATCTCCCGTTGTACTTATCCAAAAATTCTTGCCACACCCCCAAATCCTCCCTTATGTCCCTTGATAGCCGTATGTAGTGGTGACCTGCTTTCACTCCCGCCGTTGCTCCCGCTAATCTCCTGCAAAACACCCTCCCCATTGGAATAATCCGGCACGCAAAATTCAACCTCCCCAAAAGAGACTGCAATTCCTTAAGTGTAATCTTT
Organism: Engystomops pustulosus; assembly: GCA_019512145.1. Classification (NCBI taxonomy): domain Eukaryota; kingdom Metazoa; phylum Chordata; class Amphibia; order Anura; family Leptodactylidae; genus Engystomops; species Engystomops pustulosus. The sequence goes on along the minus strand of WNYA01001739.1, from coordinate 58,093 downwards.
TTTAGTCTATGCGCTCTCCCCACCTCCGCTTTCAAAGCCTCCAGCTTATCCCCTGGCAATCTGCACTCCATTTTTTCCGAATCCAAAGTGATTCCCAAAAACACCAAACACGTTGTCGGTCCCTCTGTCTTTTCGTGTGTCAACGGAATACCGAACCTCTCCGCCACCCATTCCGTCGCCGATAGCAATGACTGACATACCAAGGACCCGCCTGGCCCCATGCAAAGGAAATCATCTAGGTAATGTATAATGGATTCTAACCCTGCCACCTCCCTGACCACCCATTCAAGAAATGAGCTAAAGGCTTCGAAGTATGCGCACGACAAAGAACAACCCATGGGAAGGCACCTATCCACATAATACGCCCCTTCCCAAAAACAACCCAACAGCCGCAAACTTTCTGGATGGACTGGCAACAAGCGAAACGCCGCTTCGATGTCTGTTTTTGCCATTAACGCCCCAACCCCATACTCCCTTACCCATTCCACCGCTCTGTCAAACGAAGTATAAGCCACCGAGCACAACTCCGGTGCTATCCCGTCGTTCACTGACAATCCTTTCGGGTACGAAAGATGGTGTATGAGGCGAAATTTATTCGCCTCCTTTTTTGGCACCACTCCCAACGGTGATACTACCAAGCCCTGAACCGGAATTTCCCTGAAGGGCCCCGCCATCCTCCCCAACTGAACCTCTTTTCCCAATTTTTCCCGGACTACCCCCGGATGTTCCCGTGCCGATTTAAAATTTTTTAAGGAGAAAGGAACCTCATGTTCTGGGGGCGGAATTTTAAACCCATCCCTAAAACCTTCCCTCAATAACCCCGCCCTCACCTTATCTGGGTACCTATTTAGAAAGGCCTCCATCTCTTCTAGTTTCACTGGCGTCACCCCCTTGACTATTGTCTCCTGCCTGTCTGCCCTTGTTCTTCTTGAAGCATCGCGCTGCCCCATGTGACGATCCCCCACATGCTGAACATGCATGCCTAAACTTACATCCCGCCCCATACTTGCACTGGCCGTCGTTGAACTGCCAGCACACCCCTTTTCCTCCGGCCCCACTAGTGCCCTCTTTCTGTTGCCCGCTCTGCCCAGACCCCCCAGCCCCGTCTCGAAAGGACTGACCGAATTTTACTGGCGCCATCACGTTTAACCACAACCCGATGTCTTTCTGATCCCACTGTATATTGGGACGTACTGCCTTCCTCTGACGAAAACGCTCGTCATACCGCAACCACGTCTGCCCCCCATACGCCCGATACGCCTCCGCAATCGCATCCAAATAACAAAACATCCCCAACCGTTTCTCTGGGAACTTCTCCTCTATTACGCTTGCCAAAATACAGAACGCTTTCAGCCAATTTTGAAAGGTCTGCGGAATCAATCTCCACCTCTTCTTTTCTTCCTCCTCTTTCTTATTCTCATCCTTTTTGGGCTTGTCCAAATTAAACTTCCCCAATGGAAGTAATGAAAATATCTCTACATATTCGTCCTTCCATATTTTCTCTTTTACTTCTTTTTTCACATGTTCCCCTGGTGACCCTTCAAAGCATACATACACTTCCCCTTTTGCTCTGTCATCTATCCGCACCCTTTCATCCTTGTCTTTTTCCGTCTGAACCGAAACCGTCACCCCCGACTCCCTACGCCCCACCTCTCGCCCGCTCCATGGAACCCATGCCGCCACCGGAGATACCCCTGGGCTTACCCTTTCACACCTCGCCAATAAGTCCTTCACGCTCCCCATTAATGATCGTAACTCATTCACCATCCCTGTACTAGTCTCCTCACCCCCTGCACTAGCTCCCCTTTCTTCTCCCCCACACTGTACAAACATAGAGCACTCACCATGCTGCATGGGGGCTGTGTCCCCACCAGCGGCCATGTTGGACTCCAGACGCTGCAAACTTCTCTCACTCGTCCCGTCTTCTCTCCCCGAGTTGTAGATGCTGCCAGCTCGTCTCCCACAGCTGCCGCATGACGAACAGGATGCTCCCCGCTGTGCCGCCGGATCCGTCCCCAGCCTGTTGCCGGGCGCCTGCCTCACCGTGACTTCCGACCGCCCGGCCTCAGCCTCCTGCCGGCGGGATGCACCTGGAGTTCCCCTCGCTGTCTCTCCTACAAAGGCCCCCCCACCGACCGGAACATCGCCAGGTGGGGGCCTCGTTGTCCTGGAGGCATGGCTGCCTTGTAGTCCCGGTGATGAGGGCCTCGGCGTCTGCTGTGGTGAGCGCCTCCTCCCCCTCTCCGCTGGGCCCGCCGGGGTCAACGGATTCCTGCTCGAGCGAGGCCTGCGACTCCCGCTCTGAGCCGCTGGCGCTCGCCCGCCAGGGTCCCCGGAGGGGCTCCTTACCCGACGGCGGGTCCTCGGGGTTGCTTCCGGGCTCAGTCTGCTCGGCGGCCGCGTCCTCCTGGAGCGCCGCAACCCCCGCGCCGGCTCTCCGCTCCCGGCAGCTTCCACTTCTCCTATCTGTCCTGCGCACGCCGTCCCGTCATGGCCCGGTCCCAGCGCCGCCTCCACCTGTCTCCACACGCTCTCCCTGTCTCCCTGCTGTGCTGCAGCCCGAAGCTGCCCTATCAGGGCACTGATGTCAGCCATTAATCTCAGGAGCTACCTCAGGTATTACCTATTTTCTCTGTAAAAGATGTCTGACTGACTTTCCCTAACGGTCCCTGTTAACACGCCCCCAAGCAACTCCCGCTCTTCTCTGTTATGCCCCTTGACTACTAGCCCTCCCACCAGGCTGCGTCATGGCGACCTCCCCTCACTTCGGCGGTCCGGCCTCTTCTTTACTATGACATCACTATGGTGCATCTCCCAGGTACATTACTGTGACGTCACTATGGTGCATCTCTTTTGGTACATTATTGTGACATCACTATGGTGCATCTCTCAGGTACATTACTGTGACATCACTATGGTGCATCTCTGAGGTACATTACTGTGACATCACTATGGTGCATCTCTTAGGTACATTACTGTAACAACACTATGGGGCATCTCCCCGGTACATTACTGTGACATCACTATGGCGCATCTCCCAGGTACATTACTGTGACATCACTATGGTGCATCTCCCAGGTACATAACTGTGACATCACTATGGTGCATCTCCCAGGTACATTACTGTGACATTCACACTGAATGTGCCGATACACACTCGGATCCCCACGAGTGTGCTAAACAAGGAAGTTTTCTCCCATTTAACCCGAAATGGGGAATACCGCAAAATAGATCTATTGCCACCAGAGGAAAACAAAAAGCAGACCATTACTTCTCCTACAAAGAATACCCCAAGACTACCTTCTAGATTCTTCCTGCCACAGTTGGCACTCAAGACTAGCCTATGCCTTCCCTCCCTCTTCCTCTGATCTCAAGGACGGTGCAAAAAACAAAAATAAAATAAGACAAGAAGACTCAGATTATCTTGATAGGCCCCTTCCGGCCAAAAAGAAGCTGGTTCCCAGCACTGAAGAATTTGTGCATTGGAATAACCAGTTATTCTCCCTCAAAGGAAGGATCTCCTATATCAGGGTCTGTTCATCCCCAATCCAGATACTCCATCTCATCACCTGGATCCTGAGAACAGATGCGAAAGGCTAAGGGTCTCTCAGAAGAATTCATTGCAACATTACAGGCAGTAAGAGCCAGTTACTTCAGCAATCTACCACAAAATCTGGAAAGATTTGTATCCTTTTGCATCCTGAATTCCTAATCTTCTTCCCCTAACATAACAGCAGATATTGGAGTTTCTTCAAGCTGGGTTGACCAAAGGCCTAAAGACCAGCACACTAAGGGTCCAGTCTCTCGCCCTCAGCGTCTTCTTCGACGTCTCTCTGGCTGACCATAGGTGGTAAGACGGTTTCTTAGAGGCATCCACTAGACTAATCCTAAATGTCCTGTCAGCCCCTCCCTGGGACTTATCAATAGTCCTGAAGTGCCTTATACAGGGCCCTTTCGAGCCTCTAGAGGACGCAAGCATAAAAACAATCACCTTAAAAACTGCCTTTCTTGTTTGCCATAACAACAGCAGAAGGTTAGCGAGAAATTCAAGCACCTCTCCATTAATGAACTTTACCTAAAAATTACGGACGATAGAATATCCTTGATGCTTGATCCAAAATTCCTGCCCAAAGTAACAACAGATTTCCATCGTAACAGGAAATTATTCTCCCCTCCTTTTGCCAAAAACCAAAAACTGGGAGAAGCTAATGGCATACTTTAGATGTGAGAAGATAGTGGCTACACTATCTCTCGAATAATCAAAACAAACTCAATACTTGTTTCTTGCGGCTCCTTGTTTCTTCAGTTCCGGCGAAAACACAGGAGAAAAGCTTCAAAGACACCATCGCCCGCTGATTAGACAGACTATCAGGACTGTTTATACGCCAGACCTTAGAAGCTCCTACAATCTTAAGGCCCATTCTACTACCAGGGCAGTAGCCACTTCCGGGCAGAACGAGGCATGGAGTTTCCCTGGACCAAATCTGTAAAGCCGCAACCTGGTCCAGTTCCACAACTTTGCGAAACACTACAGACTGGACTTACATTCTGCCAGGACTTATCATTTGGACGAAAAGTTCTACAAACAGTATCCCTCCTAAAAAATTCCTTTTTGTTATCTGGTACATCTCCGGTGGGCCGTCATGGGGGACGTCATGGAAAGCGAGAATTAAGACTCACCGGTAATTCTTTCTCATCTAGTCCCACCATGACGGCCTGGAATTTTTTCCCTACCCTTACAAATGTTATTAATGTTTTTTTATTGTAGTGAGTAACATGCTAAGAAAACCTCTTGCATCCTTCCTTGGTGTAATTATTGTAGAACACTGGCGAGGATGCAGGGGAGGGACATTTAATTAACCTCTCTTCTTCCTGTCCCTGCAGAGGTCAGGGGTATCCTCCGGTGGGCCGTCATGGTGGACTAAGATGAAAACGATTAACCGGTGAGTCTAATTCTCGCGCTTTCTGCTCATTATGTGCACTTTGCCCCCCATCTTGACAGAAACATGTAGATATTTTTGCTCATTTATTAACAAGAAAAAACTGAAATATCACATGGTGATAAGTATCAGACCCTTCATCAATATTGGGTGAAGCAGCTCTTGGAGCTAGTACACCAGGATCTCCTTGGGAATCATGCAACAAGTTTTTCACCCCTGGATTTGGGGATCCTCTCAATTCTTCCTGTACAACCCCAGTGTCCCTCAGGGTTGAATGGTGAACATTGGTGAAAGCCTTTTAAAGTTTCCTCTCCAGAGATGCTCAATTGGGTTTAGGTCCGGGCTCTGGCTGGGCCAGTCAGTAATGGTCACAGAGTTGTTACTGAAGCCTCTGCCGTGTTATTTTAGACTTTGAGCTTAAGGTCATGTCTTGTTGAAAGTGAATCTTCAACTTAGTCTGAGTTCCGCGGCATCTGGAAGAGGTTTCCATCCAGATCTCTCTGTACTTGGCTGCATTCATCTTTCCTTTATTGTAACCAGTGGTTTCTGTCGCTGCCCCCATATTATGATTCTGCTACTACCACCCCCTGTGTCACTGTTGGGATTGTATTTGGAAGGTGATTGAGTAGGCGCCTGTTTCCCTCCACACATACCTCTTAATTAACACCAAAAGTTCAATCTTTGTCTAATCAGCTGAGAGAATCTTATTTCTCATACTCTGGGAGTCTTTCATTTTTTTTTGCAAACTGTATGTGGCTTTCAAATGTCTTGCCGAGGAGAGGCTTCTGGTCGGCATACTCTGCCATAAAGCAGAGGAGGCTGCAATGATAGTTGACTTTGTGGGAACTTTTTTATCCTACTGCATCTCTGTACCCTCGCCAAGTGTGATCTTGGGGTTTTCTTTACCCTCTCTCACGCAGGATTTCCTCCATGGACCTTGAGCGGCTTGGTCGAGGAAGTAGTGTGTGTTGTCCAATTTATCCATTTAAGGATATGGCGGTCACTTTGCTCTTAGGGACCATGAGTGCTGCAGAAATGTTTTTGTAACCTTAAGCCTTGTCACAAATCTGTCTCTGAGCTCCTTGTAGTTCCATAACCTCATGGTTCTCATGTGCTCTAATTGCACTGTGAGCTGTGAGGTTTTATATAGACAGGTGTTTGCCTTTCCTAATCAATTTCAATCAGTTTAATTAAACCATCGGACTCCATTAAGGAGTAGAACCCTCTCAAAAAGAACAAAGGAAATGGACAGAATGGGGCAGATTTACTTACCCGCGTCCATTCGCATCCAGCGGCGCTTCTCTGCGGTGGATTAGGTCCCGACGGGATTCCACTAAGGTAGTTCTCCTCCAATGTCTGCCAGGTGGCGCTGCTGCCTGAAGTTCCCCGGAATGCACTGATTCTTACCAAGCCGGACCAAGCGAAGATAAGCGCGAGTCCCGCAACACTTTTTTTTAAAAAATGCGTCGGTTTTTCCAATCCGTCGGTTTTCTCATTCGGCCACAGCCCCCCGATTTTCCGTCGCGTGCCATGCCAGCGCCGATGCGCCACAATCCGATCGCATGAGCCAAATCCCGGGGCATTCATGGAAAATCGGCGCAAATCGGAAATATTCGGTCACACGTCAGCCCCTTATTAAATGACCCCCAATTTGAGTGAATATGGATATCACAGTAAAGGGTCGAATACTTATGACCATGTGATATTTAAGTTTTTTCTGTTTAATAAACGCAAATACATTTACATTGCTATTTTTTTTTTCAAGATGAGGCAGAGTGAACATTAATAGGGAAAAAAGAACTTTTTGATCTTACCTGGCTACATGATATATATAGATATATATATATATACTATAATATTAATATATATTATTATATAAATACTACCTAGCTTAATCCAATTTGAATGCCAAAAAAATGCAACAAGGGTCTATTTTCCTCTTGACGCTGCACTGTTGAGTCTGGTCTTTCCGCTTCTTCTTCTTCCAACCTCTCTTTTCTTCCTCCGCCAAACCTATATTGCCTTCATTAAAAAAGACTCACCACCCTGCTTGGATTAAATTGGCCACAGCAGCCTTTTATTACAATAACAACAATAAACACTTCAAACTGCTGAATAATTTAACATTCCCCCCCCTTTTAATCAAAGAGAATTGAGGTCCTTGGAGTTACCAAAATTGAGTAACCGCCTTTCCTGCACCCCTACTTTTTCTTTACCCCAAACCGCCACCTCCGATTCAAGGGCACAAAGAGTGCTTAATGGCCGTCTCTCTCTCCTTTTTCCACTCCCCGGGACACCACCCAGCGGGAGCCCAAACGCCCATCCCCCAGGCGGCCCACCAATTAAATAGATGAATCCTCTCCACCAGCTCTCTTTTCTCCCCTTCACTCCACCAACTCCAAGGACCCTTGCTCCTCCCCCCCCCGCCACAGCACGCATGTCTTGACCACCTCAACATGCGCCCCCCCACAACCTCCATGCCCTCTCCAGACCACCCTGTATGCCAAGGGCCCACAATCCAACCCACTGCATTAAGATGCACACCATCTCCCAGCCAGTTTTCGCCTCTTCTTCTTCCAATTCATGGTGCCTCACCACTACCCACCATTTCTGCCACAAAACCCCTACTGCCCGATTCAACTTACCCGACTCTATTCAGCCCCCCACCGACCGACATGCCTCCAATTCCTCCTACATACCACATCCGACAACCCCACAACCAATTGAGGTACCAACACCCACATCTTTAAACAATCGTGTTTTTGTCACGAATTAACTCCCTTACCGGCCGGGCTCCTAAGTCATTGGCCCCCATATGAAACATTGCTACTTCACAGGACTTTATCCAACAACACGCACCTCTGAAATTCTTCTAAAACCTGTCCCCATTTCATCCCCCTGTAACCTACCACGCACTCTCAACAAATCTCTATTAAAACCCAATTGCCTACCTTCCTACGCACTCTGCCCGTTGTGCACCCCATACACATACGAATGCCCGAAAACCATGCCATGTACGGACCTGAACTGCATAATAAAGAAATTAACAACACCCCCCTAAGCAAACGTGTCTTTTCAACACCACCTCCCCTCCACTAAGTTTCCGCCACCAAATGGTCGAACATATGACCGATAACGCCCCCGATTCCCATCTGCCACATCTGCTTTACCATGCCGGCCCTAAACCATGCTGCGGCTTCGGTTGCCGCCCGACCTAATCTAAACGAATGCGGAGCGAAATCTTCACCTCTTATCCCACCCGCTCAATACATTTCGAAACACAGCCAAAATTGAAAAACCGATAATGATGACCCGTCACAAATGGGAAAACAAGGGCCCCCTTTCACCCCTAAAACCAAAACCTCGTCAAAACATACAACGGGCACATCTGTGATCCCCTAACTCCCGCAACCACCACTCTTTCCCCCTACCCATCTGATCCTTTTTAGACCCCCCGTATCCACAATTCCACACCCCTTTCCTTGATCAACACTCTTCCCTCAATAACCCTCCAACAGACTTTCTACTCTTGGCTACCAATTCGCTTATGCTAATGCCCCAAAGAAACCCATGAGAAGGCCAATCTGAACAAACTACTTCTGCTTGTGAAACGCACACCCCCCCCAACATCACCCCCAATTTTCCAAAGCCAAATGACACAGGCCTCCTTCTATCCATCCCCCCTTTTTCCTCTCCTAAAACCCCCGCACTGCCTGTTTTACTAAAAACCTTTTGTCACATCTCGCATCCACGCAAAAACAAACCAAAACCACCCCTGCCAGCCATTGTTCACTCATGGACAGACCACCCAGCTACTGCTGCCCTACCACCCATACCATAATGCTACTACCATTTTGCCATCATCCCCCGTGCCCCCAACCTCCCCATGAGTTCCTCCCATTGCTGCCACGCCGACCCATACCCCGACCAGTGCCTCCACCAGGGACCTTTGAATCAAGGCCCCCGCCGTGGTAAGGCTATCTCCCCAGAAATTCTGGACATGGATCCCTCTTCTTCACGCACCGCGCCAGCTCTCGAAACCCGCTCCCACTGTAGGCGAGACAAACATCAGCTAACGAGTTATTGACCCCTGGTACATGCACTGCCACTACCCACGCTTCAGGGATAAGCAAGTTAACACCAATCTCCGCAGCAGCCGCCCACTGGGGCGAAGAAGCGTAAGGCTGTTATCGCCCCCACCACGCTTGTTTATCGCAGTGGAACCGCACTTTTTGTTCTTGAACCCTTGCCTTCCCCCATATCTCCAACCGCCACCACGATCGGAAAAAGCTCCAAACACAGCGCCAGTTTCCTCACTAGGCCTGTTTCCACCCAGTCCGTTGGCCATTCTCTGCGCGCACCATTGCCCCTCACTAAGCTCCAAACCCCACTGACCCAGCCGCGTCTGTAAACAATTCCCAATCGAAATCATTCACTGCTCTTTCCATCGTTAGAGTCTCCCGTTGTACTTATCCAAAAAATCTTGCCACACCCCCAAATCCTCCCTATGTCCCTTGATAGCCGTATGTAGTGGTGACCTGCTTTCACTCCCGCCGTTGCTCCCTAATCTCCTGCAAAACACCCTCCCCATTGGAATAATCGGCACGCAAATTCAACCTCCCCAAAAGAGACTGCATTCCTTAGTGTAATCTTTTTTAGTCTATGCGCTCTCCCCCACCTCCGCTTTCAAAGCCTCCCCTTATCCCCTGGCAATCTGCCCTCCATTTTTCCGAATCCAAAGTGATTCCCAAAACACCAAACACTTGTCGGTCCTCTGTCTTTTCGTGTGCCAACAGGAATACCAACCTCTCCGCCACCCATTCCGTCCCGATAGCATGGACTGACATACCAAGGACCCGCCTGGCCCATGCAAAGGAAATCGTCTAGGTAATGTATAATGATTCTAACCCTGCCACCTCCCTGAACACCCATTCAAGATGAGCTAAAGGCTTCGAAGTATGCGCACACAAGAACAACCCATGGGAAGCACCTATCACATAATACGCGCCCCTTCCCAAAAACAACCCAACAGCCGCAAACTCTCGGTGGACTGGCACAAGCGAAACGCCGATTCGATGTCTGTTTTTGCCATTAACGCCCAACCCCATACTCCTCTACCCATTCCACCGCTCTGTCAAACGAAGTATAAGCCCCGAGCACAACTCCGTGCTACTCCCGTCGTTCACTGACAATCCTTCGGTACGAAAGATGGTGTATGAGGCGAAATTTTTCGCCTCCTTTTTTGGCACCACTCCCAACGGTGATACTACCAGCCCTGAACCGGAATTTCCGAAGGGCCCCGCCATCCTCCCCAACTGAACCTCTTTTCCCAATTTTTTTCCCGGACTACCCCCGGATGTTTCCCGGGCCGATTTTAAATTTTTTAAGGAGAAAGGAACCTCATGTTCTGGGGGCGGAATTTAAACCCCATCCCTAAAACCTCCCTCAATAACCCCGCCTCACCTTATCTGGGTACCTATTAGAAGGCCTCCATCTCTTTCTAGTTTCACTGGCGTCACCCCCTTGACTATTGTCTCCTGCCTGTCTGCCCTTGTTCTTCTTGAAGCATCGCGCTGCCCCTGTGACGATCCCCCACATGCTGAACATGCATGCCTAAACTTACATCCCGCCCCATACTTGCACTGGCCGTCGTTGAACTGCCAGCACACCCCTTTTCCTCCGGTCCCCACTAGTGCCCTCCCTTTTCTGTTGCCGCTCTGCCCAGACCCCCCAGCCCCGTCTCGAAAGGACTGACCAATTTTACTGGTGCCATCACGTTTAACCACACCCGATGTCTTTCTGATCCACTGTATTGGGACGTACTGCTTCCTCTGACGAAAACGCTCGTCATACCGCAACCACGTCTGCCCCCCATACGCCCGATCCGCCTCCGCAATCGCATCCAAATAACAAAACATCTCCAACCGTTTCTCTGGAACTTCTCCTCTATTACGCTTGCAAAATACAGAACGCTTTCAGCCAATTTTGAAAGGTCTGCGAATCAATCTCCACCTCTTCTTTTCTTCCTCCTCTTTCTTATTCTCATCCTTTTTGGGCTTGTCCAAATTAAACTTCCCAGGAAGTAATGAAAATATCTCTACATATTCGTCCTTCCATATTTTCTCTTTTACTTCTTTTCACATGTTCCCTGGTGACCCTTCAAAGCATACATACACTTCCCCTTTTGCTCTGTCATCTATCCGCACCCTTTCATCCTTGTCTTTTCCGTCTGAACCGAAACCATCACCCCCGACTCCCTACGCCCCACCTCTCGCCGCTCCATGGAACCCATGCCGCCACCAGAGATACCCCTGGGCTTGCCCTTTCACACCTCGCCAATAGTCTTCACGCTCCCATTAATGATCGTAACTCATTCACCATCCTGTACTAGTCTCCTCACCCCCTGCACTAGCTCCCCTTTCTTCTCCCCCACACTGTACAAACATAGAGCACTCACCATGCTGCATGGGGGCTGTGTCCCCACCAGCGGCCATGTTGGACTCCAGACGCTGCAAACTTTCTCTCCCTCGTCCCGTCTTCTCTCCCCGAATTGTAGATGCTGCCAGCTCGTCTCCCACAGCTGCCGCATGACACAGATGCTCCCCGCTGTGCCGCCGATCCGTCCCCAGCCTGTTGCGGGGGCCTGCCTCACCGTGACTTTCCGACCGGCCGGCCTCAGCCTCCTGCCGGCGATGCACCTGAGTTCCCCTCGCTGTCTCTCCTAACAAGGCCCCCCACCGACCGGAACATCGCCAGGTGGGGGCCTCGTTGTCCTGGAGGCATGGCTGCCTTGTAGTCCCGGTGATGAGGGCCCTCGGCGTCTGCTGTGGTGAGCGCCTCCTCCCCCTCTCCCGCTGGGCCCGCCCGGTTAACGGATTCCTCTCGAGCGAGGCCTGCGACTCCCGCTCTGAGCCGCTGGCGCTCGCCCCCAGGGTCCCCGGAGGGGCTCCTTACCCGACGCGGGTCCTCGGGGTTTGCTCCGGGCTCAGTCTGCTCGGCGGCCGCGTCCTCCTGGAGCGCCGCAAACCCCGCGCCGGCTCTCCGCTCCCGGCAGCTTCCACTTCTCCTATCTGTCCTGCGCACGCCGTCCCGTCATGGCCCGTCCCCAGCGCCGCCTCCACCTGTCCTCCACGCTCTCCCTGTCTCCCTGCTGTGCTGCAGCCCGAAGCTGCCTACAGGGCACTGATGTCATCATTAATCTCAGGAGCTACCTCAGTTACCTATTTTCTGTAAAAGATGTCTGACTGACTTTCCCTAACGGTCCTGCTAACACGCCCCCTAGCAACTCCCGCTCTTCTCTGTTATGCCCCTTGACTACTAGCCCTCCCACAGGCTGCGTCATGGCGACCTCCCCTCACTTCGGCGTCCGGCCTCTTCTTTGGCCTGGAATTTTTTCCCTACCCTTACAAATGTTATTATATGGTTTTTTATTGTATGTGGAGTAACATGCTAATAAAACCTCTTGCATCCTTCCTTGGTGTAATTATTTGGTAGAACACTGGCGAGGGATGCAGGGGGAGGGACATTTAACCTCTCTTCTTCCTGTCCCTGCAGAGGTCAAGGGGTAATCCTCCAGGTGGGCCGTCATGGTGGACTAGATGGAAAACGAATTACCGGTGAGTCTAATTCTCGCTTTTCTGCTCATTAATGTGCACTTTGCCCCCATCTTGACAGAAAAAATGTAGATATTTTTGCTCATTGATTAAACAAGAAAAACTGAAATATCACATGGTGATAAGTATACAGACCCTTTCATCAATATTGGGTGGAAGCAGCTTTGGAGCTAGTACAGCCAGGAGTCTCCTTGGGAATCATGCAACAAGTTTTTCACCCCTGGATTTGGGGATCCTCTACAATTCTTCCTGTACAACCCCAGTTCCCTCAGGTTGGATGGTGAACATTGGTGGAAGCCTTTTTAAGTTTCTCCAGAGATGCTCAATTGGGTTTAGGTCCGGGCTCTGGCTGGGCCAGTCAGTAATGGTCACAGAGTTGTACTGAAGCCTCTGCCGTGTTATTTTAGCTTTGAGCTTAGGGTCATTGTCTTGTTGAAAGGTGAATCTTCAACTTAGTCTGAGTTCCAGAGCATCTGGAAGAGGTTTCCATCCAGGATCTCTCTGTACTTGGCTGCATTCATCTTTCCTTTAATTGTAACCAGTGTTTCTGTCGCTGCCCCCATATTATGATTCTGCTACCACCCTGTGTCACTGTTGGGATTGTATTTGGAAGGTGATGAGTAGCGCCTGGTTTCCTCCACACATACCTCTTAGAATTAACACCAAAAAGTTCAATCTTTGTCTAATCAGCTGAGAGAATCTTATTTCTCATACTCTGGGAGTCTTTCATGTGTTTTTTTGCAAACTGTATGTGGCTTTCAAATGTCTTGCACTGAGGAGAGGCTTCTGTCGGCATACTCTGCCATAAAGCAGAGGAGGCTGCAATGATAGTTGACTTTGTGGAACTTTTTTCCTACTGCATCTCTGTACCTCAGCCAAGTGTGATCTTGGGGTTCTTCTTTACCTCTCTCACCAAGGATTTCCTCCCATGGAGGCTGAGCGGCTTGGTCGAGGAAGAGTTGTGGTTGTCCCAAATTTATTCCATTTAAGGATTATGGCGGTCACTTTGCTCTTAGGGACCATGAGTGCTGCAGAAATGTTTTTGTAACCTTAGCCTTGTCACAAATCTGTCTCTGAGCTCCTTGGGCAGTTCCATAGACCTCATGGTTCTCATGTGCTCTAATATGCACTGTGAGCTGTGAGGTTTTATATAGACAGGTGTTTGCCTTTCCTAATCAATTTCAATCAGTTTAATTAAACACATCTGGACTCCAATTAAGGAGTAGAACCATCTCAAAAAGGAACAGAAGGAAATGGACAGAATGGGGCAGATTTACTTACCCGGTCCATTCGCGATCCAGCGGCGCGTTCTCTGCGGTGGATTAGGGTCCGGCCGGGATTCACTAAGGTAGTTCCTCCAATGTCTGCCAGGTGGCGCTGCTGCGCTGAAGTTCCCCGGAATGCACTGATCTTAACCAAGCCGGACCGAGCGAAGATAAGCGCGAGTCCCGCAACACTTTTTTTAAAAAATAAAAAAACTGGTCGGTTTTTCCAATCCTCGGTTTTCATTCATTCGGCCACAGCCCCCGATTTCCGTCGCGTGCCATGCCACGCCGATGCGCCACAATCCGATCGCATGCGCCAAAATCCCGGGGCAATTCATGGAAAATCGGCGCAAATCGGAAATATTCGGGTCACACGTCAGCCCCTTAGTAAATGACCCCCAATGTGAGTGAAATATGGATATCACAGTAAAGGGTCTGAATACTTATGACCATGTGATATTTCAGTTTTTCTTGTTTAATAAAAAGCGCAAATACATTTACATTCTATTTTTTTTATCAAGATGGTGGCAGAGTGAACATTAATGAGGGAAAAAAGAACTTTTTTGATCTTACCAATTGGCTACAATGATATATATATATATATTATATATATATATTAATATTAATATATATTATATATATAAATACATACATAACTTAACCAATTTGATGCCAAAAAAATGCAACAAAGGGGTCTATTTTCCTCTCTGACGCTGCACTGTTGAGTCTGGTCTTTCCGTCTTCTTCTTCTTCTCAACCTCTCTTCTCCTCCGCCAAACCATATTGCCTTCTATTAAAAAAGACTCACCACCCTGCTTGGATTAAATTGGCCACAGCAGCCTTTTATTAACAATACAACAATAACACACTCAAATGCTGAATAATTTAACATTCCCCCCCCTTTTAATCAAAGATGGAATTGAGGTCCTTGGAGTTACCAAAATTGAGTAACCGCCATTCTGCACCCCTACTTTTTCTTTACCCCAAACCGCGCCACCTCCGATTCAAGGGCACCAAGAGTGCTAATGGCCGTCTCTCTACTCCTTTTTCCACTCCCCGGGACACCACCCAGCGGGAGCCCAAACGCCCATCCCCCAGGCGGCCCACCAAATTAAATAGATGAATCCTTCCACCAGCTCTCTTTTCTACCCCTTCACTCCACCAACTCCAAGGACCCTGCTCCTCCCCCCCCCGCCACAGCACGCATGTCTTGACCACCTCAACATGCGCGCCCCACCAACCTCCATGCCCTCTCCAGACCACCCTGTATGCCAAGGGCCCACAATCCAACCCACTGCATTAAGATGCACACCATCTCCCAGCCAGTATCGCCTCTTCCTTCTTCCAATTCATGGTGCCTCACCACTACCACCATTTCTGGCCACAAAACCGCCTACTGCCCCGATTCAACTTACCCGACTCTATTCAGCCCCCCCACCGACCGACATGCCTCCAATTCCTCCTACATACCACATCCGACCAACCCCACAACCAATTGAGGTACAACACCCACATCTTTAACATCGTGTTTTTGTCACGAATTAACTCCCTTACGGCCGGCTCCTAAGTCTTGCCCCCAATATGAAACATTGCTACTTCAGGACTTTATCCAACACACGCACCTCTGAATTCTTCTAAAACCTGTCCCCATTTCATCCCCCTGTAACCTAGCCACCGCACTCTCAACAAATCTCTATTAAAACCCAATTGCCTACCTTCCTGACGCTACTCTCGCCGTTGTCACCCCAGTACACATACGAATGCCCGAAAACCATGCCATGTACGGACCTGAACCTGCAAGATAAAGAAATTAACAACACCCCCCCTAAGCAAACGTGTCTTTTCAACAACCACCTCCCTCCACTAAGTTTCCGCCACCAAATGCGGTCGAACATATGACCATAACGCCCCGATTCCCATCTGCCAATCTGCTTTACCATAGCCGGCCTAAACCATGCTGCGGCTTCGGTTGCCGCCCCCTAATCCTAACGAATGCGGAGCGAAATCTTCACCTCTTATCCCACCCGCTCAATACATTTTCGAAAACACAGCCCAAAATTGAAAAAACCGATAATGATGACCCGTCCAAATGGGAAAACAAGGGCCCCCTTTCACCCCTAAAACCAAAAACCTCGTCAAAACATACAACGGGCACATCTGTGATCCCCTAACTCCCCGCACCACCACTCTTTCCCCCTACCCATCTGATCCTTTTTAGACCCCTCCGTATCCACAATTCCACACCCCCTTCCTTGATCAACACATCTTCCCTCAATAACCCTCCAACAGACTTTCTACTCTTGGCTACCAATTCGCTTATGCTTAATGCCCCAAAGAAAGCCCATGAGAAGGCCAATCTGAACAAACTACTTCTGCTTGTGAAACGCACACCCCCCCCAACATCACCCCCAATTTTCCAAAGCCCAAATGACACAGGCCTCCTTCTATCCTCCCCCCTTTTTCCTCTCCTAAACCCCCGCACGGCCTGTTTTTACTAAAAACCTTTTGTCACATCTCGCAATCCACGCAAACAAACCAAAACCCACCCCTGCAGCCATTGTTCACTCTTGGACGACCACCCAGCTACTGCTGCCCTACCCACCATACCAATAATGCTACTACCATTTTGCCATCATCCCCCGTGCCCCCAACCTCCCCATGAGTTCCTCCCATTGCTGCCACGCCGACCCATACCCCGACCAAGTGCCTCCACCAGGGACCTTTGAATCAAGGCCCCCGCCGTGGTAAGGCTATCTCCCCCAGAAATTCTGGACATGGATCCCTCTTCTTCTACCGCACCAGCGCCAGCTCTCGAACCCCGCTCCCACTGTAGGCGAGACAAAGCACAGCTAACGAGTTATTACCCCTGGTACATGCACTGCCACTACCCACGCCTTCAGGGATTAAGCAAGTTAACACCAATCTCCGCAGCGCCGCCCACTGGGGCGAAGAAGCCGTAAGGCTGTTATCGCCCCCACCACGCTTGGTTATCGCAGTGGAACCGCACTTTTTGTTCTTGAACTTGACCTTCCCCCATATCTCCCAACCGCCACCACGATCGGAAAAAGCTCCAAACACGCCCAGTTTCCTCACTAGGCCTGTTTTCCACCCAGTCCGTTGGCCATTCTCTGCGCGCACCATTGCCCCTCACCATAAGCTCCAAACCCCACTGACCCAGCCGCGTCTGTAAACAATTCCCAATCGAAATCATTCACTGCTCTTTCCATCGTTAGAGATCTCCCGTTGTACTTATCCAAAAAATTCTTGCCACACCCCCAAATCCTCCCTTATGTCCCTTGATAGCCGTATGTAGTGGTGACCTGCTTTCACTCCCGCCGTTGCTCCTCCTAATCTCCTGCAAAACACCCTCCCCATTGGAATATCCGGCACGCAAATTCAACCTCCCCCAAAAGAGACTGCAATTCCTTAAGTGTAATCTTTTTTAGTCTATGCGCTCTCCTCCCCACCTCCGCTTTCAAAGCCTCCCCTTATCCCCTGGCAATCTGCCCTCCATTTTTCCGAATCCAAAGTGATTCCCAAAACACCAAACACTTGTCGGTCCTCTGTCTTTTTTCGTGTGCCAACAGGAATACCAACCTCTCCGCCACCCATTCCGTCGCCGATAGCATGACTACATACCAAGGACCCCGCCTGGCCCCATGCAAGAAATCGTCTAGTAATGTATAATGGATTCTAACCCTGCCACCTCCCTGAACACCCATTCAAGATGAGCTAAAGGCTTCGAAGTATGCGCACACAAGAACAACCCATGGGAAGGCACCTATCAACATAATACGGACGCCCCTTCCCAAAACAACCCAACAGCCGCAAACTCTCTGGTGGACTGGCACAAGCCGAAACGCCGATTCGATGTCTGTTTTTGCCATTAACGCCCAACCCCATACTCCTCTTACCCATTCCACCGCTCTGTCAAACGAAGTATAAGCCACCGAGCACAACTCCGTGCTATCCTCCCGTCGTTCACTGACAATCCTTTCGGTACGAAAGATGGTGTATGAGGCGAAATTTTTCGCCTCCTTTTTTGGCACCACTCCCAACGGTGATACTACCAAGCCCTGAACCGGAATTTCCGGAAGGGCCCCGCCATCCTCCCCACTGAACCTACTTTTCCCCAATTTTTTTTCCCGGACTACCCCCGGATGTTTCCGTGCCGATTTTAAATTTTTTAAGAGAAAGGAACCTCATGTTCTGGGGGCGGAATTTAACCCCATCCCTAAAACCTCTCCTCAATAACCCCGCCCTCACCTTATCTGGGTACCTATTATAAAGGCCTCCATCTCTCTTCTATTTCACTGGCGTCACCCCCCCTTGACTATTGTCTCCTGCCTGTCTGCCCCTTGTTCTTCTTGAAGCATCGCGCTGCCCCTGTGACGATCCCCCCACATGCTGAACATGCATGCCTAAACTTACCAATCCCGCCCCATACTTGCACTGGCCGTCGTTGAACTGCCAGCACACCCCTTTTCCTTCCGGCCCCACTAGTGCCCTCCTCTTTCTGTTGCCCGTCTCTGCCCAACCCCCCAGCCCCGTCTCGAAAGGACTGACCAATTTTACACTGGTGCCATCACGTTTAACCACACCCGATGTCTTTCGATCCCACTGTATTGGGACGTACTGCCTTCCTCTGACGAAAACGCTCGTCATAACCGCAACCACGTCTCCCCCCATACGCCCGATCCGCCTCCGCAATCGCATCCAAATACAAAACATCTCCAACCGTTTCTTCTGGAACTTCTCCTCTATTACGCTTGCCAAAATACAGAACGCTTTCAGCCAATTTTGAAAGGTCTGCGAATCAATCTCCACCTCTTCTTTTCTTCCTCCTCTTTCTTATTCTCATCCTTTTTGGGCTTGTCCAAATTAAACTTCCCCAAGGAAGTAATGAAAATATCTCTACATATTCGTCCTTCCATATTTTCTCTTTTACTTCTTTTCACATGTTCCCTGGTGACCCTTCAAGCATACATACACTTCCCCTTTTGCTCTGTCATCTATCCGCACCCTTTCAATCCTTGTCTTTTCCGTCTGAACCGAAACCATCACCCCCGACTCCCTACGCCCCACCTCTCGCCCGCTCCATGGAACCCATGCCGCACCAGAGATACCCTGGGCTTGCCTTTCACACCTCGCCATAGTCATTCACGCTCCCTTAATGATCGTAACTCATTCACCATCCTGTACTAGTCTCCTCACCCCCTGCACTAGCTCCCCCTTTCTTCTCCCCCACACTGTACAAACATAGAGCACTCACCATGCGCTGGGGCTGTGTCCCCACCAGCGGCCATGTTGGACTCCAGACGCTGCAAACTTCTCTCTCCCTCGTCCCGTCTTCTCTCCCCGAATTGTAGATGCTGCCAGCTCGTCTCCCACAGCTGCCGCATGCAGCAATGCTCCCCGCTGTGCCGCCATTCCGTCCCCAGCCTGTTGCGGGGGCCTGCTCACCGTGACTCTTCCGACCGGCCGGGCCTCAGCCTCCTGCCGGCGGATGCACCTTGAGTTCCCCCTCGCTGTCTCTCCTAACAAGGCCCCCCACCGACCGGAAATCGCCAGGTGGGGGCCTCGTTTGCCTGGAGGCATGGCTGCCTTGTAGTCCCGGTGATGAGGGCCTCGGGCTCTCTGTGGTGAGCGCCTCCTCCCCCTCTCCTCCTGGGTCCCGCCGGTTAACGGATTCCCTCGACGCGAGGCCTGCGACTCCGCTCTGAGCCGCTGGCGCTCGCCCGCCAGGGTCCCCCGGAGGCTCCTTACCCACGCGGGTCCTCGGGGTTGCTCCGGGCTCAGTCTGCCGGCGGCCGCGTCTCCTGGAGCGCCGCAAACCCCCGCGCCGGCTCTCCCTCCCGGCAGCTTCCACTTCTCCTATCTGTCCTGCGCACGCCGTCCCGTCATGGTCCCGTCCCCAGCGCCGCCTCCACCTGTCTCCCACGCTCTCCCTGTCTCCCTGCTGTGCTGCAGCCCGAAGCTGCCTACAGGGCACTGATGTCATCCATTAATCTCAGGAGCTACCTCAGGTATACCTATTTCTCTGTAAAAGATGTCTGACTGACTTTCCCTAACGGTCCTGCTAACACGCCCCTAGCAACTCCCTCTCTCTGTTATGCCCCTTGACTACTAGCCCTCCCCCAGGCTGGTCATGGCGACCTCCCCTCACTTCGGCGTCCGGCCTCTTCTTTCTGCTCACAAACGGAAATGATTGTAATCGGCGTGTTTTTTCTGTGTTATAATTGGTAGTGTTGCCCTTGATTTTAATAACCATGAATAAGGCTTGTTTATTAGCAAAAGACAAGTTCTCTTACCTCCATACGACTGCATACACTGCTATGTATGTTTTAATGGATAGAGATAAAGAATCTTGATTTATCTTGGATTTGCCACAAGAATCTTTATGTTTGTTGAATCTATCTGCACCAGACGCTGATGTGCTCTCATGTCGATTGTTTCAGTTCATCAGCAAAGCTTGGCTATGAAGACCTCCACTTTTTTCCACGTGCTTTACTATAAAAGCAGTTTGATTTGAGCCTATGTAAAGTAGTAACAAGATTTAGACACTGGAATTGGCTGAGATGGTGAGCACGTGAATGTTTTATGTTACTGAATCAATAAAAATCACAAAGTCGGTAAATGAGATTTAGATGGAATTATCTAGAATTAGCCTTTTATAGAGTTTAAACAAGAGTGTTTGCGATTTTATGGTTTACCTTTAGATGCTCCTCTAGTCTTGTTGAATAGTATAGCGGCGACTCTTTACTCCAGACCTGGCACAATTACAATTTGTCTACGATTTCTAACATTCAGTTTACAATGGTCCTGAAATCTTGTATAACTGCAGTATGAGTACCATCTGACACGGATGGCAAAAGTCAATTGTTGTTTGGATAACAGAATTGAGGCAAACTCGGATGTGGAGACTCTGGGAATGTTTAGGGACTACTGTAAACAACAAAGTCCTCTAAACGAATACACTTGGCAAATCTACTCATGTCAGCCCCGTCCCAGTCATCTGTTCATTTAGCTATCTGTCAATAATGCCAGAACAAATGATTTTCCTCCTCTTACAAATCAGGGTATTTGAGCAGTAGTGAGGTTGTCTCAAAAATATACATGATGGAGGAGATCTATCAGTGCTTCTAATGTTTTTTGGCGTAGAATTACTGATATAATGCAATTTTTGTGCACTGGCAATTATTACAGTGACTCACATACCACCACACCGTGGACGTGGAGGGCACCACCAGCGGATTGGGCATGCACAGGCGGACCTGACATAGTTTTGTCTGCCAGCAGGGCCGGCCGTGGGTACAAGCACTCATATTGCATCCGTCGTGGTGGCAGGGCGGGGGTTGGGTTGTTGGTTTAAAAAATCTCCCCCAATGACTTAAGTGGTTACTAATGGGCTGACAAACAGTGGGGGCACATTCACTTACCCGTTCCGTTGATGCCGCCGTCCGGAGTTTCCGACGAGGATTCGGAGCTGCCGCGATTCACTGAGATCGTGCGTCAGTTTCCGCATGTGTCACATCCCCGCTGAGGTCCGCCGGAGTTCACCTTCTTCTTCCCGGTGCTGTAAGCGCTGATCTTGCGACAACAATTTGGTTTTTAAAATTCCGCGGTTTGTCCGAATCAGTCGGTTGTCGACGTCT
Source organism: Engystomops pustulosus (assembly GCA_019512145.1). Classification (NCBI taxonomy): domain Eukaryota; kingdom Metazoa; phylum Chordata; class Amphibia; order Anura; family Leptodactylidae; genus Engystomops; species Engystomops pustulosus. The sequence continues at coordinate 36,620 of WNYA01001739.1, read as the reverse complement.
ACGCCCCCCATTTGTGTTCGGATGCAAGCCGTTCCAGGGCAATTCAGGGCAAATTGGAAAAACTTGCGAAACCACGGAAATGCGTCGACGAACCCTTGTAAATGTGCCCCAATGGGGCAGTTTCTTGGTGCACATGTCACAGTGAGTTACTGAATATGGATAAACCTATCCACATGGAAAATAAACAGTGTGATGTCACAGGGGAGTAACAATGGATTTGATGTCAATACAAAACGATCATATAGTATTTCCAGATATATAAAGTGTACGGATATGTATGTATGCTATTATCTGACTTCAATGCACATACATTGTGTCAGTGGCTTTGACGTCACATATCGGATGCTAAAATAGTAATACCACTGATATATCACACCCCCCCATTTTTATTCAATATTCTCCCCATTTTTTTTTGTTCACACCTTACCGTAATGCATTGACATTTATTAAACCTTTGGAGTGATCATAAAAGAAGTTTCTTGCGTGAGAGATTTTCTGATCTTCTACCTGGCACCCAGTTGCTGGATTGTCTGAACAAATGTTAAGATGTAATTTGCAATATAACATCTTTTCTTATCTAGGCTTTACCTGTAATTGTACATCATATAATGGGGCACATTTACTTACACGTCTATTCTCGATCGGCGTGCGCGTTGTCGTTGCAGTTCGGAGCTTGCCGGGATTCCAACTAGGTCCGTGCGCCCGATATCCACTAGGTGTCGCTGCTGCGCTGAGGTCACACCGAGTTCACCTTCTTCGTTCCGGTGTATGTATGTGAGTGCAATTCTTGCTACACATTTTTTTTTTAAAAAATTCTGTCGGCTTTTCCGATCCGTCGGGTTTTCCACGGCCACGCCTCCTGATTCTGTTGTAATAGGATGTATGGTACTAGTAAAGGATAATAACTTGTTGTGAAGTCACAAAACAAGAATCATACGGTACAGGAATACAAATAAGATTTGGCACAAAAATAATATAGACAATAGATGGAGAGAAGTGGGATCTAGAACTCCAATCACAGGTCATAATTATTCTTATCATTTGCCAATTTAGCTTAAACTATTGATAGACCACAGTATCCACATAATATTTAGAGAATATCAATATGTCTTGGTATACTGTATACCATTCCAGGGGTGCTACACTGGTCTACGTCCTGATTTCCCCCTATGTTTTTTAGGGTGTGAGGATATTTTACATACTGGTGCTTTGTGATGTTCAGGTACCGGGTGCTCTGGTGAACATTATACTACAGTCCCTATATGGCGTAAAGTTGCCCTATGTCCATCGACATTCAAGCATGAAGGCAATTCAAACCACACAGGCTATACTAGGCTGTTGTGGCAAAAATCCTAACAGGTCCCTTCTACCAAAATTTACCAATTCTGCCCATCCTCAGCTTCCACAAATTCCTCTGTAATGCTAAACAATAGAACCTCGTATTTATTACTTTACACAGCTTAGATCAACTGCAAATATTGAAACTTGACTGTAAACCCAGTACAAGGTCTTAATAAAGTATAAAAAGGAGTGGCCCCATACTGACCTTGTGGCACTCCACTGGTAGCATCACCCACACTGAGATGTGCCTTTAAGACTACCCTCTGTTTCTACACTAAGCCATACTTACCCAAATACACAGATTTTCTCCTATTCCCACAGTCTCTTTATATACCAACCTTTATGTGCACGGTGTCAAATGGCCTTTGAAAAGTCAGATATACAACATCCACGGCGTCCCCCAGATCCAGTCTGGAACTTACTTCCCTGTAGAAACCAATCAGATAGTCTGACAGAACCGATCTCCTCATAAACCCTGCTGACGGTTTTATAAACGTGGTGCATCTGCACCATAGATACATTGATGAATTGCAATGAATGTATGCATTCAATTGTATTCCATTTGCGGGACATCAATTTTCTTCCACAATAATATGAGAACACTTCATAAATGGTGTTTCAGTTGCCGGCATGACGCCACCCCCCCCCCCCCCCACACTGCGTGGCCCACTCCGCCACCCCTCTACCCCCTTTGTGCCCCTCCACTTGGTGTGGAGCTGAAGTAAAGATGAAAAAGATTGTAATCCCTGGTTGTCTGCACAGCATTGTGATTATTTTAGGGCCTTGTACCTGGTAAAACTGGTAAACAAGACCTGATAATGTCCTAGTCAATATAAGATTGTTTTAGTGTCCTATGTCAATTTACAAATGCTAAACAATATATAACATTTACACACACAATTGAACTATGATTATCAAAGTGTCTGAGAGCAAACTGTTCTAGTTGCTCATCAAACCAATCAGAGCTCAGCTTTCATTTTCCCCCCGCTCTCACCAACGCTGAATACACTACAGCATTCTACAATAGAAAACACCGGACTTTGCTGTAGCTGTTGGGCGTTATTCATGAGGGGGGCGGGATTAGGGGCGGTGAATGCCACGTGAAGCTCAGCATTCACAGCCGGCCTATGGAGTAGGAGGGCGATCCAGGGGCGAAGCAGCCCTCAGACCGCCCCCTTATGAATACACCCACCCGCTTACAGCCGGTCCGTGTTTTCTATTTATACAACCAACACTGCGACGTCTGTTGTAGCACTAGGAGTGCTTTTTTAAGGATGACGGTGCAATATTAGCTGTAATATTACAGCTGGCTCTGATTGGTTTCAATGGCGCAACTAAAACGTTTAACCTCATATGTTCTGATAAACTCCCCTTTTATAAAAGTTTTTTACCAACCGTATAACTGGGGCCAGTTTATTGGCTCCTAACAGGTAAATTACACTGGTCAAGAAGAGTTTAACAGGAAATGATAGGAAATGACAAGCCTAAGTTTTCTGCATCCTTTAAATTGTCCCGAGGGCAACTTAGCCCTAAACTGCCAAAGTTTGGGAGAAGTACAACATAGTATGTACATCCTTCTATTATTCAGATAATGAATATTATTTTTATATAAATCTAGCTAAATGCTTTAGATTTTTGCTTGCCTCTTGCTTTCAAGACTATTCTATAGCGCTAAATATCTGTAGAATTTCCTTTAATCAGGAGCGAGCTACAGCGCATGGCCTCCATGAAAAGTTTCTGCTGCCTTAACACATGTAGCAATTCTTTGTAAATAGTCACATGGGGAAAATTAGCGTTACATATAACAGACCCCCTTCTAAGACACAATTGCCGCTCGGTAGGGAAGTAATTACTGTACAATGCAGCTATTAAAGAAATCACTCTGTGTAAACAGAAAATAACCCGACAAATCATCACATCATTGAGCTGTATGCAGGATTTTATGGTAGGATGTGGATCAAGTTGCTAATTTTAAAGAAGCGTAATCACTATGCACGATGTACCGTATTAGCGAGTGTATTCAGTTAGTGATCACCAATGGTATCCAGGATGATGCGACTACTTATACATTCCCTAACTTACGGTAGATTTGTTGTATGGTTTCTGGTCTATTTTAATCAGTTTTGATGTACTGAAATATTAAATTAAAAATACTTTTAAAAAATTATTTGCAACTATAAAAAATTAATGGGGTTTACTTGGATAGAATTCGGATTAGCATATCTATACATGTCCTCGTTAGCATTCGGCACCAAACTGATCATCAACAGGCCGGCACGGTGCCTTAGTGGTTCAAGTTCTGGGTCAACATCTGCAAAGAGTGTGTATGTTCTCTCGTGTTTGCGTAGGTTTCCTCCGGGTCCTCCGGTTTCCGCCCAACACTCCAAAAAAGGTGTAGGTTGATTAGTGTGAGCCCCATTGGGCACAGGGGCCGATTGGCAAACTCTGTGGCGCTGCAATAATCTGTGTGCACTATTATATTATTATCTATTATTATTATTATTATCATACAGCTGTTCTCTGACAGCTATGGTCCCGTGTAGTTGGTCATACAGTTACTGCAGATACTCCCCATCCTTTTAGTAGTACAGAGAGAATGTAATGTCTGCTTCCATTCTCTTTTGGTTTGCTTGTTGGTTCTCCCACCCAATATGAAGTGATGACCGAACTGGTCATAGTATTTTTGCCAGAAAACCCCTTTAAGTCTATCTGTATGTTGAGCATTTCAGAATGTTATCAATAGAAACACTATATAAAACAAGAAGTATCAGCTTGCCTTCAATGGGAAACCTCATTGTCTTTTTTTCAGACAGGTTTTTAAAACCCTGCAATTAAAAGTTGTGTTTTTTCAAACAAAAAATATATTTTTATTTATTTGAGTGTTGACAAACATATAACCATCAATGTTCTTTGGCACTTTATGTACTTGGTATATACTGGTAGATATTTATTGCACTTTTCTTTTATTCTTTTAGGTTATTTATATTGTAAGTTTTATGTCCATTTTTGAAAAAGGGTCCCGAAACGCGTTTAATCTTTTATACAATAAAATCTTTGCAAATTTATCAAGGATTGCATTATATGAGACTCCATTCCCAATCTAATTAGGTGAGCACCCGATTTTTTTTCTTTTTTTTCCCTTCGAACTGTCCTTAGCCTAACGGTCATGCTGACTTACCTTGCAGTCTGTGTGTAAATATAGAGACCAGCAGACAAGACCAGAAGATGGGAACGCATGGGCTCTTTTCTGGCTTTTGTCCCCTCTTGCTAATGATATAAATGTCTTAATCCCTGGAAAACCCCTTTAATATAATAGGCTCACAATATTATGCCGTATAGGGCTACATTCAGCTTTTATATCTCTCTGTGCATATGTATATATTTACTTTTACTATGTAATAGGACATTTGCTTGTAATTGCTTCCAGACTTATCACTGACAGCATTTTGCACTCTGATCACACATTGTGCAACCATAGTGAAATATATAAAAGATGAATCTGTGAAATGTAAAATACGGTATGTTTCCAGAAAAAAAATACTGCCTGCACGTCTGCTGGTCTCTATCTGCACAGTTTCTTCACAGAGATGACTGTTATTACCGATTGGCAATTATGATACAGTATGGGTGGCTAAAAGTGGCCACCCAAGTCTCCATTATTTGATCTGCCTGTCATCCTGCACAATGCCAAAATGGAAATGAGGAGCGTAGGTATTTGTGTATGATCTTAAGCTATTAAAATAATACATTTTAGCCTACGGGTATGATATGGGGTTTTGGGGATATGAATTTTTCTAAATTCAGTTTGGGCTAATTTACGAATCAATGCATATAGTGACAATTTTTTTTCATATCTATTTTTTTTTCCCTTTTTCTTTAAATTTGCCTTGGCCTCTCCCCTGATAGTGTAGCTAACCAACATTTATTACAATTCATGTTAAGCAAAGCTGGAAAGATTCAAATTAGATTTGGTTGCAAAAAGTTGGCAGTATTGTATCCAAATCTACAAACACGACTTTATCTGACTAAACTCTATTGTCCCAATTAAATACTATAATGCAGATTAGCAGATTACAATTCCCACCGTTTTTTTTTCAAGTATTGAGGGTATTGCAATGAATTCCTGTAATGAACTTGGCATGGAAGTGGCATAACACATTCAACAGAGCACTGCGCAATGCAGATTTAGAAAGCCAAGATTGTTTCTAAATGTTGGAAGTTCTCCAGGCGAAGGGTAAACAAAATAGTTTTTGAATCCTACATTCTACTACGATAGAATTGCAAGGTAATATAGATATCAAGGCTGTGGGCAAGAGTGATCTATATCCTCAGTGCTGTATGGCATCTGCGGTCAGATTTAAGCATAAAGCTACATAAAGGAGCAGAGACTATGCTTAGATGCTACCTATCTGTAATGGGATGTTTACCAGTCTCCCTTTGTGGCTTTAACAACTATCCTCCATAGCGGCGGTCTCTACACCACTGGGCCGTGGAACACACAGTTCCGGGCTGTGGCCGAAACTAACTACACTCTTCACCCCGCGGCTCCAACTTCTCACCTCTCTGTCGTGCACACCAGCTATGACACAGTTGTTTAGCCACCGGCCATTACATCATAGAGGGGTGCGTGCTGCAGACCCTGTCCTGGACCTGAGGTGGGGGGGGGGAGGTGGGGGCTCTGCTCTGGACTTTCATTTCGTGAAAAGCTTAAGACAAGAGGACATTGTAGGTCTGTGGGGGCTGCTAAAGAAATAGGGGTATATAGTTCCCCTTTTCTGTAGCTGTCTTTTTTTCAATACATTAAAAAGGGATACAGAAAAAGGGCTATAGAGGGCGGACGCAGGAATGGGATAATATATCGGTTGGTGTTAGATATGGAGTAATTGTGGGGCACACAATTTAATTATCCATGGTTGAGGGTACCCGGCCCCAGTAAAAATGTTTAGGTGCAGATGGTCCCCAAATAAAAAAGGTTGGGAACACTGCTCTTAGGATGCCTACACATTTCTCAGTTGGTAGACTACCTGCTATGCCATCCATAGAGCGACTATTATGTTTGCGGGAAAATGGCATGGATACCCCCTAATATTTTATGCACAGGGAAACGATCTATGTGAAGCGGTTCCAATATAACGCTCTCCCCTCAATAAATATAGTCTTCAGTTGAAGTACTACCAGCTGTTCCTGAGGACCATAGGAGGATAATTGCTCAATTTAGAGACAATTGTCAATAAATTGTACAATGATTGCTGGTGATGGTCATGTACCAGGTCATGGTGTGGTATTCTGAATCATCACTCACTTTAATAGGGCCATTATCAAATATTGTGTTTGACTTGGGACCCACAATATGCAATATATGGCTTTTAATGGGTTTTGTATGATACACAGTTAACTTCAACATCACCCAGCATACGATGATGAGATAATATCTACACAATTATATCCACGTAGGCTCAGATAGGAAATTAAGCATACCTATGTGTCCTGTCTCACCTTCCCTTGGTTCTTATACCCAGATTTTTAAAAACAGATAAGACAATACTCTCTCTAGTAGTATAGATGCTGTATATGTGGAAACAGGGGCCCAATTAACCTTCTTCAACCGCATAACTCCTTTATAAGGAGAATGTAAGCACACAGGGGTGGTGCCTACCAGGCAAGATGAAGCCTAGACGACGTGAAATGATGGTCCCTCTCATCTCTACTCCTGTTTCCATAACTCTCCTGGGTACCAAAGTATGTTTTAAAGATGCGAAATAGGATAAAGAAATTTTTTTAAGAAAAAATGGTGAGTGCCAACAATTGGTTTTCTATTTTCTACTTTTGGTGATTTTTATGGATAGACATTGTATGAACAACCGTGTTATAACATTTGTCTATTTAAAGCCACCACAAGGGGGAGCTCATTTTTGAAACAAGGAAGTTATAATCACACTGCAACAAGCATCTTCTAGAGGCAACGGCTCTTTCGCTTTGTTAAGATGTTTAAGGCTGTTCTCAATTTTGAGATACCTCCATAAACAAATTGGGAGTGTAAAAAAAGTTAATGATTTACATACCAGTATGTTACTATATAGCAGGCAATTAATTAGATGTAAGTTTGCATCATGAAATACTGTAATATTGTATGTTGTCAGCAAAAGAATGACCAATTAAACTGCTTAAAAGGAACTTTTTTTTAGGTATTATTTTTATTCCATTCAATCTGCAATCAATGAAATATATTCTACCCTGCAATTTTCACTCAAGCCACTAAAATGAATAAATGTTTAATACTTGCTAATTTTGTAGGGGTTTTCTTTGCAGCAGTCATCACCAACATTACAAACATACAGACAGAACTAGCTTGAAAACAAAGATAACTGTCACTCACAGAATAGAAAGGTGTCACGGTTATATTGCTTCATACCTGTCCAGAGAATGCCTAAAATCTCCCATAAACCCGAGCATTGACCCAGCCTAATGCTGCCTATGGCTATGATGCTGCTGTAAATTGCATCATAAATCTGTTAAAGGAAACCTACCACTTCTGAATGGGCATGAGATGCAAACACCGGGCACCAGCTCAGGGTGAGCTGGTGCCGGTGCTTGTCTCGTTAGTGTTAAAACACCCGGTATCGCGGTTTTTAACACTTTTTAACTTTCTAGCAGAAACTGCTTCGGCGCTGCGTGCGCACGATCGTGCGCGCGCCTAACTTGGAATGCCGCAGCGTTTGCCGCCGCACGGTCGCGCGCACGCCAAGCGTTTCTACTATAAGTTTAAAAAGTGTACAAACGCGATACCGCGGTTTTAACACTAACGAGACAAGCACCGGCACCAGCTCACCCTGAGCTGGTGCCCGGTTTTGCATCTCATACCTACCTTCAGAAGTGGTAGGTTTTCCTTTAACACGCACAAACTAAGATGGCTGCCATCTAAAAAGTTAAGTTAAGAAAGTTAAAATTCTAAAGAAATTGTTATTCATTCACCTTAAGCAACACAATTATCAACGAATGGAAAAAAAAAGGACATAGGAGCCAAAGACAAGGTACTCAAAGGAGTACTTCCTCTTCGAAAAATTGGGCACATTTACTAAGGATCCGCACAGACCGCAATTCCGTCAGTTTTCCGACTATTACACAAATCGGGTGCTGGCCGGCGCCACACCGAGTGATTCGGACTAACGCGGGATTTAAATTCAAATTGTGTCGCAAGACATGCACTCACATACACCGGGAAGAAGAAGTGAACCCACGGACCTCAGTGGGGAAGGACACATACCTGATATCGGGTGCACGATCTTGGTAAATCGCACCGGACTTCATCCTCGTCGGAACATCGCACCTCGGGGATCGCAACAGGACCGGGTAAGTAAATGTGCCCCATTATCCCTATACTTGACCAATAAATTTCTGATGCAACCCATGAGTTTTGGCGCCTATGTCCGTTTTTTCCATTTGTTTCATGATTGGATCTAGGACACTATGGTACCATTACAAATACAGGCGTTTGTTTTAGCCTATAACAGGTAACCCCCAACCCATAAGGAATGGGATACCAGTGGGTTACTTGCTTACACAGTCTAACTACAGCAGTCTCCGGGTTACATACGAGGTTTGTTCTTAAGTTGAATTTGTATGTAAGTCGGAACTGTATATTTTATAATTGTAACCCCAGCCAAAAATTTTTTGGCCTTTGTGACAATTGGATTTTAAAAACTTTGGATTGTCATAAGAACCAGGATTTACACTAAAGCTTTATTGCAGACACCTCTGATAACTGTTACAGCTGTTTATTGTAGCCTAGGACTAAAGTACAGTAAATTACACCATCCAGAGGGCTGTTTTAACAAGGGTCGTCTGTAAGTTGGTGCTCTTAGTGGGGACCGCTGTATTCTCTTTTTTGACGCATTTTATTACTTTCTTTTTAGAAACCCTTAGACTCCCTCTGTGCATTATGATGTTTGCATGGTCTCTTAAAATAACATGGTAAACAACCAAATTACCACTGTTACCTTTCTATACTCAGCATATACACGCATTTCCAACCAGCTTTAACTTCATATTTGATCATTCCTCAGTCTGCAGCAATCCAATTTGTCATTTCCCTTGTGAATCATCATGTATGAATCCGTTCTGTTTCCAGCAGGCACGAAACTGCAATTTCAATAAATCCAGATTAAACACCCCAATTTTTATTTGAAATAAATCAGAATTAAGCATAAATAACCGGCTGCAATTACAGCTTTAGATTCCAAATGTTTTCAGCTAATCACTTTAAGAAACAAACAAGAGCCTGAATGTGTATCGCCTGCAGTTGTTATTGGAAACCTATACATAGAGATTGCTAAATTAAGTCGGTCCCAGTGCAATTATGATCACTCAAGCATGCTTTCAATGTATCGTGCCAAATTAGCTAGATTTGAGCAATTTAACTTCCTGCAACAAATCTCCGGGGCACATTTGAGAAAGTACAGACTGTTTACAAACACTATCGGATTTCATGAGTGACTCTCTGCAGAGGGCCTTCCACCAGCCTAAGCACACACACCTGTCAAACAGTCACCCGTGGACCTCGTCTTTTCTTCCAATGTGGTAAAAGAACTCACTTTTTGGAGTGTTTTCTTGTTTATTTATACAACCCTTATAGTGCCACCAAGGATTTCATGATTTCAAACTATTTCTAAGAAGAGGAAAGATTTGGATCATCTTTTATTAATTCTGTCAGATGAATCGCCGGTTGGTTTCACCAGTCACTGTCCTTGATGTTCTAGAGACCCCCTGCCAACTTGGACGACTAAACTTGGATGCAACCCCCCTGCAACTTGGATGACTCCAATGACTAAAGTACTTGTGACGCGAAAGTTCCACCTCTACTCATCATGTCATCTATACTGGCAGAGACGCGGGATCAATCCTTCACCTTTTACTAAAGATTTATCCATTTTGTTCAATTTTTTCATTCACAGAGGCCAATTTAATTTGCCTGACGTTTTCTGGCGTACAGAGTAAAAAAAGTCTAAATTCGGGAATTGTCACATTTTTCACCCCCCACTCCAAGAGTAGTGGCGAAGGATCCTGTTAATTAAATCCCTTCCTTAGTCTTATCACTTATTAAACATTAACCTTAATCGGCGGTTAAGCCAGTTGGCCAGTCTGCTGCAAGCAAACTATTGTTCGCAGGGCCAAGGGAGTGTGGGGGGGGAAAAGTGTAGGTTACATAACCCTGTAATAACCACCAACCCCTGTTTGTGCACCCACAAAGTAAATTTTCCTACTGTACCTATTGCTATATAGACCCTCTTTATTAATACCACACTTCCTTGCGAAACACCCCTAATAGCACCATTTCCTGAACCCCCTATATAACCGCTCTCTGAAAACCCCTTCTTCTAAGTTCACATTACTGCATCCCCCTTTGCTTCTTTTGCTTGCAAACCCCCTAAATTAATCGACCCCGTTTATGAAGCCCTCCCTTATCTGCCCCTTTTCTTCTTCAGCAATTCTCCTTGACGTCCTTCTGCAAGCCCCTCTGTTTTAATGCCCCATTTCCTGCAGCAATCCTCCCTAGATATTCCTCATCTGCAGCTCCCCTCAAATGCTCCTTTTCTGCAGCAGCACCGCACTGTAATACTCCGCACTGCCAGCACACACCACCCATAAGTACCCCCTTCTTGTGAGCTCTCCCTTTAATATTCTCTCACGCCCGCATTGTTATGTTAAGGTCAAATACAGTAAGTACCAACAACAGTGGGAGAAAAGACAGACATTCCTGCAATTTAGGTGAGCCCGTCATGAGCCACAGAGGCCTAAGCCAAGAATGACTGCCCCCGATTACAGGGGACTTTGTCTTAAACTGGCGTATTCCATGTGTGATGTGCACAATGAATCAATTTTGGGAAAACGACACATGTGGACTCTGGCCCCTCCAATCTCCATAATCAGGAACTTTCTGTGGAGAGCGAATGCGCAGATGACTGAAAATGCTTCTCGTGAGTTCGTCATCTTCGAGTTATAATTATGGTTTAGTACAACCATATTCTTCGTAGACGCACTGGTCGGGCTATTGTGATATTTTGCCACCAGTGTATCTTGTTTCTGAGGACAGACATAGCAACTTTGTTTGGTTTGTATTGCAGTGGGGTTCTTTGGTTGTGAATCCGGAAGGGTATTAATAGATGCTCCCAATTACCTTTATTTAAATCAACTTAATTATTTTTTCCTTTAATGTCCCAACACTTTTTAAACCTGCAGTAAAAGAAAACTTGCGGACGTTGTTGCACTAATCCCAGGAACTACGTACAGCCCAGACAACATCCAGCATAAGTTCAACATTTAAAACATACATTAATCTGATGGAGCTCCCGATTCGATTTCCTCCAACTGCTTTTGGTCATCAGTTCGATACAAAAGTTGGTACATTCACCTCCAGTCAATCTTTATCATCTTAGCTTCTTTTTTTGGCTGACATTGTGTTTGCCTTAATTTGTTTTTATCATAAAACACACATTCAGAGACCTGCTCCTCCGTTATTTGTATTCCTCTTCCTTCCCCTATCCTCTAGCGACGCGGAAGAATTCACACCACATAGCTAAGTACATTTAGCATCAGGATTTATTCATAAAAGTATTCTCGTCAAAACAACATCAATAAAAGAGCACATATAAATCTCCACATGGGACGCTAGCTTCTCGTTCAATCCCCAAAGCCCGACCATGGTTTCAGCACAACAAGCAGTCTTTCTTCCGGGGCGTTTTGAACTGGAGTAAGAAAGTAAAATAATCCTGTAAAATTTGTAAAGTTAGTGGAAATAACAGATGTTTCTTTAGTTATTAAATCCGGTCATCATATCTAGACGATCAGAGTGTATACTAAAAAATGTTAGCTGACAAAAAGAGGTAGGGGCCAGCATTATCTTACCCGTTCCTGTCGCAATCCGCCGATCCGGACTGTCACGAGGATGAAGTCTGGCGCATTCACCAAAGATCGTGCGCCCGACGATACCTGCATTGTTGCTTCCCCATGAGGTCCGCCAGCGTTCACCTTCTTCTTCCCGGTTATGGTGAATGACATGTCTTGCAACAGTGGGAAATAATCCAGCGTCCGTTGTCTGACGGCCTCCACCAATTGTGTAGCGTGAAGTGGCGCCAATTCGCCCACAATCCGATCGCGTGCGACAAAAAAAGCCCTTCTTTAAATGCGGCACACATTCCAAAACGTTGGATATTCCACGAATGCGGTCGCGGACCAGTATAAATCCAGAACTACTTCTGTGGGCTTATCCACCTCAAAACGTCATGGAACAAGGTGTGGTTTTTGGAGGACATGTATGATTTAGGGAATGATGGTGGAACACTTCTGAGGACTGCAGTACCCAATCTCTACACCAAGCCCCTTATTTTTATGCCAATCCAGCCACTTTAAGCAGTAATTTGTGCTCCTTGTTCTTCCAACCTTCTTCTTATAATCCTCCTCGGATCCAACACAGTTGAAAGGACACGGGTAAATTGGAAGAATCTTTGAGTCCTAATTGTGTAAACTCTTTTTTGGGTGGGCAATGGCCGTGGTGCCATCAGAGGAGGGGTGATGTAGGTTCCCCCACTGATTGGGATCCTAAACAAACCACGATGCATATAAGTAGGTGAGATGGAACATTAACAATGCCTACGTCACTTCTGTGTCCATCACCACACCTATTTTGAGATTTATCTATTTCTGTGCTTCTGCACACATCTCATTGCCGTCAGCAAAGTATCACTGGGCGATATAACTAGTACTCTTCTGCTGTTGCCCTGCTGTCAGACATGTCAGTTGTCATTTGGGGGGGTGGAGGTTTATATCCCTTTGGACATTGGACAGTAGGGACTTCTCAGAATCTTCAGATACAAATACCACCATCCAACCCTAAATGTATCAGTGATAAAATTATTTTTACAGTTACAGTTCATCATTTTCAAACGTATAAAATCTATTAAACTCGTGATTCGGGTTGAGTTTGGCTGGATCAAATTTAAATCCGTTTGGTCGCGCGTCACCCTTATCTGCTGAACGCCCAAATAGTAATACCCACGATTCTTGCTGGGCTCCGGATCCTGGGTGTTATCTATTTAAATGCTGGTGGGCTGTTTAAATTATGTGGCAATCCGGTTTCTTTATCAGTTGCAGTGCATGTGTGGCAATATTTTGTGGGTCGTGCTCCCGCATGAGACATTGCTCGCGATCCGGACCAGAGAAAATTGACTGAAGTTTTGGTGTTCATTCAGAACTTGTACTTCAGGTACAGACTGACTTGCACTTTTGATCCCATTCAACACTATCACTTTCTTCACCTTACTTCGATATTGTTTGGGGTGTAATTCTCCTGAAAACTGGCAGCGATTTCCAACAATTGAAGCAATAAATCATTTTCCTTTGAATATTTGGGAGTAATATATTGTAATTGATAAATTCGCCTAGAGTTTCATTTTAATAATCTGGACTCATTCATGGTCCTTAGGCAATATCCTATTCATCGGAATTTTCTGTAATGCTACATATCCTATCTATTACTTTTTACTTCTTTCTGATCCCATGGAATTATGTGATGCTTATACTTGGATGAAGGAATGGTTTTCTAAACGGCAATTCTCTCTTCCCATCAGGCAGCCCTCCTGATCTACGTCAAGAATGGCAGGAGGCATCATGTTTCACTTTCAATGATTTTTGCGATTGGCTCGGGGGCTATCCTGTGTGCACCGTGCAGACCATGCAGCTGTTTCCTTATTTTTGACCTTTGTACATGTTTTTAAAATACCCTAAGATCACAAGCCACTGACCAGACCTCTGCCTGTTTCGCCTCCTGCACACTTTGATGGGAGAAGGGGCCGGCGTGGTGCATAGTTCGCTGATTAACAATGGAGCTAAACATTGTTGCCGAAAAAGAAGTGTACACAAACTCCTTGATGTTTGTGAAAATAATGTTGGGTAAGTTTTACCGCTAATTCTTCCATTAGAATTCTTAATTAACCACATTTACCAGAATCTGATAAAATGGTATCCGATACCATAAAAATATTGTGTGTTGATAAACTGTTACAAAAAAATTTGAATGAAAGTGAATAAAAAACACTAATGATGTTTGGATATACGGCAGTCCCCAGGGTTACATACAAAGATGGGTCTGTATGTTTGTTCTTAATTAGTTTGATGGTAAGTCGAACTGATATTTTATCTTGTAATCCAGCCAACCTTTTTGGTCTCTGTGACAATTGGATTTAAAAATGTTGGGTTGTCATATGAATCAGATTACAATAAAGCTTCAATTACAGACACATTTTGATAACTTGTTATAAGCTGTTTATTGTAGCCTAGACCTAAAGCACAATAAACTGACCATATTCCAGAGGTCGTTGTAACTAGGGGTGGTATGTAAGGTCTAGTGTTCTTAAGTATGGGAACCCGCCTGTAAATCATTCTGACTTTATTTTTTTTTTTCAGTTAAAGCATTCAGAGTACAGATAATTTAAGTTCATCAAATCAACAATTATTTTGTATTCGTATTTATTTTCTTGGTATGTAATTTTTAGCATGTCATCACCCCAATTTACTACAAAACAAACTGTTATGTTCTGACCACACATGAACCATACCTTTGTTTTCATGGCCACTGCCACTTCCATGCCAAAACTCAATTTAAAAGGGGTTGTTTGAGCTTTGCAAAATTTTTTTGGGAGAAGACTGTGGGAGACTATTAAGCATAAAAACGCTTATATTCCCTTGTCCCCATATTCCTGTTCATCCGGTTCCGACATTACAGCTACATAGCGTTTCCAACGCACTTTCCCACATATATCAAGTCAATGTTATCTGATATCAGTGAGAGTCTGATATTATTTATTAAGCCTAAGCACTGATACCTAACCTGCAACAAACTCGCATTTTTTGTGGTTGCAGGTATGCGGTCTGGAACTGAATTCATCAAAATAACAATTAATCAGACGGATTAAGACCATTGTCACTTTAATAATCCATCTGCCTCATCTCTGGCATCATCTCCACCCGACGTCCCTAAAAATACCACAGTCATTACAGTATGAAGTCTCCTGGATAACACACTGTGCTCCTAAATAATATTACCCCTCACCACACAACTGACCACATGATCCCACATATAAACATATCCCTTCATTATACATATTCTACTGTATTATAAGCATGCCACGCCACCAATCAATATACAACACCTCTAATTTATTAATCACAGAGCCCCCCCCCCACATTTGGTACATGTGAAAGTATCTATTGTATCCTATACCTAATAATCCATATATCCTAACCTTTATTAGTGTTATTATGATTTTTACATACAGTGCAAACCCTGACCAAATAGAAGCACCCCCTAATGAATATATACTGTATATATATATTCAACGCTGCGTCATGGCGACCTCCCCTCACTTCGGCGGTCCGGCCTCTTCTTTCTGCTCACAAACGGAAATTATGTAATCAGGTGTTTTCTGTGTTATATGGTAGTGTTGCACCTTGATTTTAATATACCATGAATAAGGCTTAGTTTATAGCAAAAAGACAAAGTTCTCTTACCTACACCGACTGCATACACTGCTATGTATGTTTTAATGGATGAAGAATAAAGAATCTTGATTTTATCTTGGATTTGCCACAAGAATCTTTATGTTGTTGAATCTATCTGCAACCAGACGCTGATGTGCTCTCATGTTCGATTGTTTCAGTTCATCCAGCAAAGCTTGGCTATGAAAGACTCCACTTTTTTCCACGTGCTTTACATATAAAAAGCAGTTTGATTTGAGCCTATGTAAAGTAGAACAAGAATTTAGCAACTGGAATTGGCTGCAGATGGTGAGAACGTGAGAATGTTTTTATGTTACTGAATCAATAAAAATCACAAAGTCGGTAAATGAGATTTAGATGGAATTATCTAGAAATTAGCCTTTTTATAGAGTTTAACAAGAGTGTTTGCGATTTGTATGGTTTACCTTTAGATGCTCCTCTAGTCTTGTTGAATAGATATAGCGCAGGACTCTTTACTCCAGACCTGGCTACAATTACAATTTGTCTACGATTTCTAACATTTCATGTTTACAATGGTCCTGAAATCTTGTATAACTGCAGTATGAGCGTACCAGCTGACACGGATGGCAAAAGTCAATTGTTGTTTGGATAAACAGAATTGAGGCAAACTCGGAATGTGGAGACATCTGGGAATGTTTAGGGACTACTGTAAACAACAAAGTCATTCTACGAAGACACTTGAGCAAATCTACTCATGCCCCGTCCCAGTCATCTGTTCATTTAGCTATCCGTCATATAATGCCAGGAACAAATGATTTTCCTCCTCTACAAATACAGAGGTAGTTGAGCAGTAGTGAGGTTGTCTCAAAGAATGATACATTATGGAGGAGATCTATCAGTGCTTCTATGTTTTTTGGCGTAGAATTACTGATATAAATGCAATTTTTTGTGCACTGCAATTATTACAGTGACTACACCACCACCGTGGACGTGGAGGGGCACCACCAGCGGATTGGGCATGCACAGGCGGACCTGACATAGTTTTGTCTGCCAGCAGGGCCGGCCGGTGGGTACAAGCATCATATTGCATCCGTCGTGGTGGCAGGGCGGGGGGTTGGGTTGTTGGTTTAAATCTCCCCCAATGACTTAAAGTGGTTACTAATGGGCTGACAAACAGTGGGGCACATTTACTTACCCGTTCCGTTGATGCCGCCGATCCGGAGTTTCCGACGAGGATTCGGAGCTGCCGCGATTCACTGAGATCGTGCGTCCAGTTTCCTGCATGTGTCACATCCCCGCTGAGGTCCGCCGGAGTTCACCTTCTTCTTCCCGGTGCATGTAAGCGCTGATCTTGCGACACAATTTGGTTTTTAAATTCCGCGGTTTGTCCGAATCAGTCGGGTTGTCCGACGTCTACGCCCCCCCGATTTGTGTCGGATGCAAGCCGTTCCAGGGCAATTCAGGGCAAATTGGAAAAAATTGCGAAACCCGACGGAAATGCGTCTGACGAACCCTTAGTAAATGTGCCCCAATGGGGCAGTTTCTTGTGCACATGTCACAGTGATGTTACTGAATATGGATAAACCCTATCCACATGGAAAATAAACAGTGTGATGTCACAGGGGGAGTAAACAATGGATTTGATGTCAAATACAAAACGATCATATAGTATTTCCAGATATATAAAGTGTAACGGATAGTGTAATGTATGCTATATCTGACTTCATGCACAGTACATTGTGTCAGTGGCTTTGACGTCACATATCGGATGCTAAAAATAGTAATACCACTGATATATCCACACCCCATTTTTATTCATATTCTCCCCATTTTTTTTTGTTCACACCTTACCGTAATGGGCATTGAACATTTATTAAACCTTTGGAAATGATCATAAAAGAAAGTTTCTTGCGTGAGAGATTTTCTGGATCTTCTCCCTAGGCACCCGAGTGCTGGATTGTCTGAACAAATGTCAACATGTAATTTTGCAATATTAACATCTTTTTCTTATCATAGGCTTTTTCCTGTTAATTGTACATCATATAATGGGGCACATTTACTTACACGGTCCATTCTCGATCCTGCGGCGCGTTGTCCGACATTGATTCGGAGCTTGCCGGGATTCACTAAGGTCCGTGCGCCCGATATCCACTAGGTGTCGCTGCTGCGCTGAGGTCCACCGGAGTTCACCTTCTTCGTTCCGGTGTATGTATGTGAGTGCAATTCTTGCTACACATTTTTTTTTAAAAAATTCTGCGGCTTTTCCGATTCCGTCGGGTTTTTCCACGGCCACGCCTCCTGATTTCTGTTGTAATGAGGATGTAATGGTACTAGTAAAGGGATAATAAATGTTGTGAAGTCACAAAACAAGAATCATACGTACAGGGAATACAAATAAGATTTGGCACAAAATAATATAGACAATATAGATGGAGAGAAGTGGGATCTAGAACTACAATCACAGGTCATAATTTATTCTATATCAATTTGCCAATTTAGCTTAAACTATTCATAAAAGAACTACAGTATCCACAGTAATATTTGAGAAATATCAAATATGTCCCTTGGTATACTGTATACCATTCCAGGGGTGCTACACTGGTCCTACGTCTGATTTCCCCCTATGTTTTTTAGGTGTGAGGATATTTATCATACACTGGTGCTTTGTGATGTATCAGGTACCGGGTGCTCTGGTGAACAATTATACTACAGTCCCTGTATGGCGTAAAGTTGCCCTATGTCCATCGACAATTCAAGCATGAAGGCAATTCAAACCACACAGGCTATACTAGGCTGTGTGGCAAAAATCCTAACAGGTCCCCTTCTACCAAAATTTACCAATTCTGCCCAGTCCTCAAGCTTCCACAAATCCCTCTGTAATGCTAAACTATCGACCTCAGTATTTATTACTTTACAGAGCTTAGTATCAACTGCAAATATTGAAACTTGACTGTGTAAACCCACTACAAGGTCATTAATAAAAGTATTAAAAAGGAGTGGCCCCAATACTGACCCCTGTGGCACTCCACTGGTACCATCAACCCAATCTGAGAATGTGCCATTTATGACAACCCTCTGTTTTCTATCACTAAGCCAATTACTTACCCAAATACACAGATTTTCCCCTATTCCCAGCAGTCTCATTTTATATACCAACCTTTTATGTGGCACGGTGTCAAATGCCTTTGAAAAGTCCAGATATACAACATCCACAGCGTCCACCAGATCCACTCTGGAACTTGATGAAAATTATTGTAATACCTGGCGGTCTGCACAGCATTGTTATTATTTTAGGCCTTGTACAACGCAAAACTGGTAAACAAGAACTGATAAATTTCCATAGTCCATATAGAAATAGTTTTCAGTGTCTGAAAAATCTGCCACTATGTTAATTTACAATGCTAAACAATATATAACATTTACACACACAATTCAAACTATGGGGGAGATTTATCAGAAGTGTCTGAGAACAGAACTGTTCTAGTTGCCCATGAAAACCAATCCGAGCTCAGCTTTCATTTTACCACAGCACTTAAAGAAAGACCTGTCACCTCTAAAAACTAGTGCTACAACAGACGCCGCAGTGTTACACTGCTAGAGTTATCGGAAACCTCCTATAGCGCTAGCATACACTACAGCGTTGTTCAATAGAAACCACCGGACCGTGCTGTAAGCGGTCAGGCGTATTCATGAGGAGGCGTGATTAGGGGCGCTGAATGTCGCGTGAAGCTCGGCAGTCGCCGCAAGCCTATGGAGTAGGCGGGGGCGGTCCAGGGGCGAAGCAGCCGCCTCAGACCGCCCCATTATGAATACGCCCGACCGGTTACAGCGCGGTCCGGTGTTTTCTATTGTACAACAACAACACTGCGACGTCTGTTGTAGCACTAGGAGTGCAGTTTTTAGAGGAGACAGGTGCAGTTTTTAGAGGTGACAGGTCCTCTTTAATAATATAACAGCTGAGCTCTGATTGGTTTCAACGGGTAACTAAAACAGTTTAACCTCAGATTCTTCTGATAAATCTCCCCCTTTTATAAGTTTTTTACCAACAGCATAACTGGCCAGTTTATTGGCTCCTAACAGTGTAAATTACACTGGTCAAGAAGAGTTAACAAGGGAAATGACTAGGAAAGTGACAAGCCTTACCAACCTTTTATGTGGCACGGTGTCAAATGCCTTTGAAAAGTCCAGATATACAACATCCACGGCGTCCCCCAGATCCAGTCTGGAACTTACTTCCCTGTAGAAACCAATCAGATTAGTCTGACAGAACCGATCTCTCATAAACCCATGCTGACGGTTTTATAAACGTGGTGCATGCTGCACCATAGATACATTGAATGAATTGCAATGAATGTATGCATTCATATTGTATTCTCTATTTGCGGGACATCAATTTTCTTCCACAATGAATATGAGAACAAGCTTCATAAATGGTGTGTCAGTTGCCGGGCATGAACGCCACCCCCCCCCCCCCCCACACACTGGCCCACTCCGCCACCAGCTACACCCCTTTTGTGCCCCTCCACTTGGTGTGGAGCTGAAGTAAAGATGAAAAAGATTGTAATACCTGGTGGTCTGCACAGCATTGTGATTATTTTAGGCCTTGTACCTGGTAAAACTGGTAAACAAGACCTGATAAATGTCCATAGTCAATATAGAAATTGTTTTCAGTGTCACTATGTCAATTTACAATGCTAAACAATATATAACATTTACACACACAATTGAAACTATGATTTATCAGAAGTGTCTGAGAGCAGAACTGTTCTAGTTGCTCATCAAACCAATCAGAGCTCAGCTTTCATTTTCCCACAGCTCTCACCAACGCTAGAATACACTACAGCATTCTACAATAGAAAACACCGGACTGTGCTGTAAGCTGTTGGGCGTATTCATGAGGGGGCGGGATTAGGGGCGGTGAATGCCACGTGAAGCTCAGCATTCACCGCCGGCCTATGGAGTAGGAGGGCGATCCAGGGGCGAAGCAGCCACCTCAGACCGCCCCCTTATGAATACACCCAACCGCTTACAGCGCGGTCCGGTGTTTTCTATTGTATAACAACAACACTGCGACGTCTGTTGTAGCACTAGGAGTGCAGTTTTTAAGGTGACAGGTGCAATATTAGCTGTAATATTACAGCTGAGCTCTGATTGGTTTCAATGGGCAACTAAAACAGTTTAACCTCAGATTGTTCTGATAAACTCCCCCTTTTATAAGTTTTTTACCAACAGTATAACTGGGCCAGTTTATTGGCTCCTAACAGTGTAAATTACACTGGTCAAGAAGAGTTAACAAGGGAAATGACTAGGAAAGTGACAAGCCTAAGTTTCTGCATCTTTAAATTGTCCCGAGGGCAAACTTAGCCCTAAACCTGCCAAAAGTTTGGGAGAAGTACAACTATAGTATGTACAATCCTTCTATTATTCAGATAATGAATATTATTTTTATATAAATCTTAGCTAAATGCTTTATTTTTGCCTTGCCTCTTGCTTTCAAGACTATTCTATAGCGCTTAAATACTCTGTAGAATTTCCTTTAATCAGGAGCGAGCTGACAGCGGCATGGCCTCCATGAAAAGTTTCTGCTGCCTTAACACATGTAGCAAATTCTTTGTAAATAGGTCACATGGGGAAAATTAGCGTTACATATAACAGCCGCCCTTCTAAGACACAAGTGCCTGCTCGGGTAGGGAAGTAATTACCGTACAATGCAGCTAATTAAAGAAATCACTCTGTGTAAAACATGAAAAGATGAACCCGAAAAATCCATCACATCATTGCTCTGTATGCAAGGGATTTTATGGTAGGATTGTGGATCAATGTTGCTAAATTTTAAGAAGCGTCATCACTATGCACGATGTACCGTATTAGCGGAGTGTAATCAGTTAGTGATCACCAATGGTATCCAGGATGATGCAGACTACTTATACTACATCCCTAAAACTTACGGTAGATTGTTTGTATGGTTCTGGTCTATTTTAATCAGTTTGATGTACTGAAATATTAAAATTAAAAATACTTTAAAAAATTATTTGCAACTATAAAAATTAATGGGGTTTACTTGGATAGAAATCGGATTAGCATATCTATACAATGGTCCTCGTTAGCATTCGGCACCAAACTGATCATACACAGGGCGGCACGGTGCCTTAGTGGTTCAAGTCTCAGGGTCAACATCTGCAAAGAGTTTGTATGTTCTCTCTGTGTTTGCGTAGGTTTCCTCCGGGTCCTCCGGTTTCCTCCCACACTCCAAAAAAAGGTAGTAGGTTGATTAGATTGTGAGCCCCATTGGGCACAGGGGCCGATTTGGCAAACTCTGTGTAGCGCTGCATAATCTGTGTGCGCTATATAAATAAAGGAATTATTATTAATTATTATTATCATACAGCTGTTCTCTGACAGCTATGGTCCCTGTGTAGTGGTCATACCAGGTTACTGCAGATACTCCCCATCCTTTTAGTAGTACAGAGAGAATGTAGATGTCTGCTTCCATTCTCTTTTGGGTTGCTGCTTGTTGGTCTCCCACCAATATGATGTGGATGACCGAACTGGTCATCAGTATTTTTGCCTGGAAAACCCCTTTAAGGCTATCTGTATGTTGAGTTTTCCTAACATGCATTTCAGAATGTCATCAATAGAAAACACTATATAAAACAAAGAAGTATCACATTGCCGTCAATGGGAAACCTCATGGTCTTTTTTTCAGACAGGTTTTTAAAACCCTGCAATTATAAAAAGTTGTAGTTTTTTCAAACAAATAAATATATTTTTATTTATTTGAGTGTTGACAAAGATATAACCATCAAATGTTCTCTGGCACTTTATGTACTTTGTACATAACAGATAGATATTTATTACACCTTTCTTTTATTCTTTTAGGGTATTTATATCTGTAAGTTTTATGTCCATTATTTGAAAAAGGGTCCCGAAACGCGTTTTAATCTTTTATACAATAAAATCTTTGCAAATTTATCAAGGAGTGCATTATATGAGACTCCATTCCCAATACTAATTAGGTAGAGCACCCCAATTTTTTTCTTCTTTTTTTTCCCTTCGTACTGTCCTTAGCCTAACGGTCATGCTGACATTACCTCTGCAGTCTGTGTGTATATATAGAGACCAGCAGTGACAAGAGACCAGAAGATAGGGAAAGCATAGGCTCTTTTCTGGCTTTATGTCACCTCTTGCTAATGGATAGAAATGTCTTAATCCTGGAAAACCCCATTAATATAATAGGCTCACAATATTATGCAGTATAGTCTTACATTTCAGCTTTTATCTCTCTGTGCATATGTATATATTTACATTTTACTAATGTAATAGGACATTTGCTTGGTAATTGCTTCCAGAATTATCTACTGACAGCATTTTGCTATCTGATCACATATTGTGCAACATTAGTGAAATATATAAAAGATGAATCTGTGAAATGTAAAATAGGTAATTGTTTCCAGAAAAAAATACTGCTGCAAGTCTCCTGGTCTCTATCTGCACAGTTTCTTTACAGAGATGACCTCTTATTGTAGATTGGCAATTATGATACAGTATGGGTGGCTTAAGTGGCCACCCAAAGTGCCCATTATTTGATCTGCCATGTCAGTCCTGCATCAATGCCAAAAATTGGAAATGAGGAGCGTAGGTATTTGTGTATGATCTTAAGCTATTAAAATAATACATTTTAAGCCTGACAGGGTATGATATGGGGTTTTGGGGATATGAATTTTTCTAAAGATTCAGTTTGGGTCTAATTTACGAATCAATGCATATAGTGACAAATTTTTTTCATAATTCTATTTTTTTTCCCTTTTTCTTTAAATTTGCCTTGGCCATCTTCCCCTGATAGTAGTAGCTAACCAACATTTATTCAAAATTCATGTTAAGCAAAGCTGGAAAGATTCAAATTAGATTTGGTTGCTAAAAAGTTGGAGTATTGTACCAAATCTACAAACCAACGAATTGATCGACTCAACTCTATTGTCCCAATTAAAATACTATAATGCAGAATTAGCAGATTACAATTCCACACCGTTTTTTTTTTCAGTATTGAGGGTATTGCAATGAATTACATGTATGAACTTGGCATGGAAGTGGCATAACACATTCAACAGAGCAGCTGCGCAATGCAGATTTAGAAAGCCAAGATTGGTTTCTAAATGTTGGAAGTTCTCCAGGCGAAGGGTAACAAAATAGTTTTTGATCCTTACATTCTACAGTACGATAAAGAATTGCAAGGTAATAATAGATCAAGGCTGTGGGCAAGAGTGATCTATATCCTCAGTGCTGTATGGCATCTGCAGGGTCAGATTTAAGCATAAAGCTACATAAAGGAGCAGAGACTATGCTTAGATGCTACCTATCCTGTAATGGGATGTTTACCAGTATTCCCTTTGTGTGCTTTAAACTATCCTCCATAGCGGCGGTCTCTAACCACTGGGCCGTGGAACACACAGTTCCGGGCTGTGGCCGAAAAACTTAAACTCTTCACCCCGCGGCTCCAACTTCATCACCTCTCTGTCGGTGCACACCAGCTATGACACAGTTGTTTAGCCACCGGCCGATTACATCATAGAGGGTGCGTGCTGGCAGACCCTGTCCTGGACCTGAGAGTGGGGGGGGGGGGTGGGGGGCTCTGCTCTGGACATTTCAGTGAAAAGCCTGAAGACAAGAGGACATTGTAGGTCTGTGGGGGCTGCTAAAGAAATAGGGGTATTATAGTGTCCCCTTTTCTGTAGCTGTCTTTTTTTCAAGACATTAAAAGAGGGATACAGAAAAAGGGGCACTATAGAGGGCGGACGCAGGAATTGGGATAATATATCGGTTGGTGTTAGATATGGAGTAATTGTGGGGCACACAATTTATTATCCATGGTTAGAGGGTTACCCGGCCCCAGTAAAAAATGTTTAGGTGCAGATGGTCCCCAAATAAAAAAAGGTTGGGGAACACTGCTCTATAGGATGCCTACACATTTTCAGCTATGGTAGACTACCTGCTATGCCATTCAGAGCAGACTATTATGTTTGCGGGAAAATGGCATGGATACCCCCTAAATATCTTTATTGCACAGGGAAACGATCTATGTGAAGCGGTTCCAATATAAAGCTTCCCCTCAATAAATATTAGTCTTCAGTTGAAGTACTACCAGCTGTTCCTGAGGACCATTAGGATGATAATTGCTCAATTTAGAGACAATTGTCAATAAATTGTACAATGATTGCTTGGTGATGGTCATGTACCAGGTCACTGGTGTGGTAATTCTGAATATCACTCACTTTAATAGGGCCATTTCAAATATTGTGTTTGATCTTGGGACCACACATATGCAATATATGGCTTTTTAATGGGTTTTGTAATGATACACAGTTTAACTAACGGTCAACATCACCCAGCATACGATGAGGAGATAATATCTACACAATTATATCCACGTAGGCTCAGGATAGAGAAATTAAGCATACCTATGTGTCCTGTCTCACCTTCCACTTGGTTCTTTATAACCCAGATTTTTAAAAACATGATAAGACAATACTCTCTCTAGTAGTATAGATGCTGTATATGTGGAAACAGGGGCCCAATTAAAACTTCTTCAACCGCATAACTCCTTTATAAGGAGAATGTAAGCACAGCAGGGTTGGTGCCTACCAAAGGCAAGATGAAGCGCTAGACGACGTGAAATGATTTGTCCCTCTCACTCTCACTCCTGTTGTCATAACTCTTCCTGGGTACCAAAGTATGTTTTAAAGATGCGAAATAAAGGATAAACAATTTTTTTAAGAAAAAATGGTGAGTGCCAACAATTGTTTTCTATTTTCTACTTTTGTGATTGTTATGGTATAGACATTGTATGAACAACCTTGTTATAACATTTTGTCTATTTAAAGCCACCACAAGATTCATGTTAAGCAAAGCTGGAAAGATTCAAATTAGATTTGGTTGCTGAAAAGTTGCAGAATTGTACCAAATCTACAAACCAACGAACGAATAGATCAGCTCAACTCTATTGTCCACATTAAAATACTATACTACAGAAATAGCAGACTTACAATTGTTCCGTTTTTTTCAGTATTGAGGGTATGTCAATGCATTACATGTATGAACTTGGCATGGAAGTGGCATAGCAAATTCAACAAAGCAGCTGCATAATGCAGGATCAGAAAGCCAAGATTGGTTTCTAAATGTTGGAAGTCCTCCAGGCTAAGGGTAGCAAAATAGTTTTTGATCCTTACATTCTACAGTACGATAAAGAATTGCAAAGTAATAATAGATCAAGGCTGTGGGCAGGAGTGATCTATATCCTCAGTGCTGTATGGCATCTTCAGTGTCAAATTTCAGCATAAAGGAGCGGAGACTATGCTTAGATGCAACCTATCCTGTAATGCGATGTTTACCAGTATTCCCTTTGTGTGCTTTAAACTATCCTCTATAGCGGCAGTCTCTAACCACCGGGCTATGGAACACCCAGTTTCAGGCTGTGGCCGAAAACTTAAACTTGAAAGAAAAATCGGTACTTACCTCCTACACTCCTCTTCACCCCGCGGCTCCAACTTCATCACCTCTCTGTCGGCGCACACCAGCTATGACACAGCTGTTTAGCCGCCGACCGATTACATCATAGAGGGTGAGTGCGGGCAGACCCTATCCTGGACCTGAGAAGAGGTGCAGTCGGAGACGCAGGGTGAACAGGAGTGCCAGAGGTAAGTGTTGTCTTTATTGTTTTTATGGGGCCACCACTGTGGACATTTCATGGGAGGGGGAGCACTGCTGGGGACATTGCATTTGGAGGAGCACTGCTGAGGACATTGCATTGGGGGAGTGGGGGGCTCTGCTCTGGACATTTCAGTGAAAAGCACGAAGACAAGGGGACATTGTAGGTGTGTGGAGGTTGCTAAAGAAATAGGGGTATTATAGTGTCCCCTTTTCTGTAGCTGTCTTTTTTTCAAGACATTAAAAGAGGGATACAGAAAAAGGGGCACTATAGAGGAGGAATGCAGGAAATGGGATATTATATGGGTTGGGGTTAGATATAGAGTAATTGTGGGGCACACAATTTTTTTCCCAATGACCATGGGTTACCCGGCCCTGATAAAAAAATTTTAGGTGCAGCCGGTCCCCAGATAAAAAAAAAGGTTGGAGAACACTGCTCTATAGGATGCCTACATATTTTCAGCTATGGTAGACTACCTGCTATGCCATTCAGAGAAGAGTATTATGTGTGCCCAGAAATGGCATGGATACCCCCTAAATATCTTTATTGCACTGAGGGAAACGGTCTATGTGAAGAGTTTCCAATATAAAGCTTCCCCTCAATAAATATTAGTCTTCAGTTGAAGTACTACCAGCTGTTCCTGAGGACCAGTAGGAGGATAATTGCTCAATTTAGAGACAATTGTCAATAAAATTGTACAATGATTGCTGGTGATGGTCATGTACCAGGTCATGGTGTGGTATGATGATAATCACCCACTTTAATAGGGCCATTATCAAATATTGTGTTGATCTTGGGACCACACAATATGCAATATATGGCTTTTTAATGGGTTTTGTAATGATACACAGTTAACTTCACATCACCCAGCATACGATGAGGAGATAATATCTACACAATTATATCTATGTAGGCTCAGGAAGGAGAAATGAAGCATAGGTATGTGTCCTGTCTCACCGTCCACTTGGTTCCTTATAACCCAGCTTTTTAAAATTATGATAGGACAATACAATCTCTAGTAACTGCTGTCTATGTGAATTTCAAGCGGTTATGGTATAGACATTGTATGAACAACCTTGTTATAAAATCTTGTCTGCCTAAAGCCACCACAAGGGGGAGCTCATTTTGAAATCAAGAAAGTTTTATAATCACACATGCAACAAGTATCTTCTAGAGGCAACTACCCTTTTGCTTTCTTAAGATGTTCAAGTTGTTCTCAATTTTGAGATACCTCCATAAACAAATTGGGAGTGTAAAAAATTTAATGATTTACATACCAGTATGTTATATCGCAGGCAATTAATTAGATGTAAGTTTGCATCATATAATACTGTATGTTGTCAGCAAAAGAATTACCAATTAAACTGCTTAAAAGTTTTTTTGTTACATATATTTTAAGGACCTTTTTTTTACGTATTATTATCTTTATTCCATTCAATCTGCAATCAATGAAATACACTCTGCCCTGTAATTTCCACTCAAGCCACTAAAATGAACAAATGTTTACTTAGCAATACTTGCTAATTTTGTAGGGGTTTTCTATGCAGCAGTCGCCACAATTACCAAACATACAGGACAGACCAGCTTGAAAACGAAGATAACACTGACCACTACTGACAATAGATGATGTCACAGGTTATATATTCTTCATACCTGTCCAGAGAGTGCCTAGAAAATCTCCCATAAACCCAGAGCATTGACCCCAGCCTTAATGCTGCCTATGGCTATGATGCTGCTGTAAAGTGCATCACTAAATGCTGTTAACAGACCACAAACTAAGATGGCTGCCATCTTAAAAAGTTAAGTTAAGAAAAGTTAAAAATTCTAAAAGAAAATTGTTAATTCATTCACCTTAAGCAACATAATTATCAAACAAATGGAAAAAAGGACATAGGAGCCAAAGCCAATGGATTACATCAGAAGTTTATTGGTCAAGTAAAGAGATATTACGAGGGAGGACTTCCTTCTTCGAAACAAATTGGGGCACATTTACTAAGGGTCCGCACACCGCATTTCCGTCGGGTTTCCCAACTATTACACAAATCGGGGGCTTGGCCGTCGGACAACTCGAAGACATGCACTCACATACACCGGGAAGAAGAAGGTGAACTCCGGCGGATCTGAGAGGGGAAGGGACACATGCAGGATATCGGGCGCAAGAACTTAGTGAATCGCGCCGGACTTCATCCTCGTCGGACAACGCACCTTGGGGATAGCAACAGGATAGTAAATGTGCCCCATTATCCCTATTCTTGACCAATATATTTCTGTTGCAATCCATCAGTTTTGGCGCCTATGTCCATTTTTTCCATTTGTTTCATGATTGCTCTACTGGACTGGATCTAGGACACTGGGGCAGTTTTACTTACCCGGTCCATTCGCGATCCAGCGGCGCGTTCTCTGCGCTGGATTCAGGTCC
The DNA here is from genome assembly GCA_019512145.1 of Engystomops pustulosus. Classification (NCBI taxonomy): domain Eukaryota; kingdom Metazoa; phylum Chordata; class Amphibia; order Anura; family Leptodactylidae; genus Engystomops; species Engystomops pustulosus. The sequence goes on along the minus strand of WNYA01001739.1, from coordinate 7,647 downwards.
GGCCGGGAATTATTAAGGCAGTTCCTCCGACGTCCACCAGGTGGCACTGCTGCACTGAAGTTCCCTGGAACGCACTGGAATATACCGAGCCGGGCTGAGTGAAGGTAAGTGCAAGCTCCGGGACAGATTTTTTTTTTTTAAATGTGGCCGTTTTTCCGAATCCGTTGGGTTTTTGTTCGGCCACGCCCCCCGATTTCCGTTGCGTGCATGCCAACAAACGAATGGAAAAAAAAAGGACATAGGAGCCAAAGACAATGGATTACATCAGAAGGAGGACTTCCTCCTTCGAAACAAATTGGGGCACATTTACTAAGGATCCGCACACCGCAATTCCGTCAGGTTTCCCGACTATTACACAAATCGGGGGGCGTGGCCGTCGGACAACCCGAGTGATTCGGACTAAGCGCGGGATTTAAAATTCAAATTGTGTCGCAAGACATGCACTCACATACACCGGGAAGAAGAAGGTGAACTCCAACGGACCTCAGTGGGGAAGGGACACATACAGGATATCGGGTGCACGATCTTGGTAAATCGCACCGGACTTCATCCTCGTCGGACATCGCACCTCGGGGATCGCAACAGGACCGGGTAAGTAAATGTGCCCCATTTGATAACTGTTATAGCTGTTTATTGTAGCCTAAGGCTAAAGTACAGTGAATTACTAACATCCAGATGGCTGTTTGTAACTAAGGGTCGTCTGTAAGTCGGGTGCTCTTAAGTAGGGGACCGCCTGTATTCTCTTTTTTTTACGCATTTTATTACTTCTTTTAAGAAACCTTAGACCTCCCTCTGGTGCATTATGATGGTTGCATTGGTCTCTTAAAATGACATGGTAAGAAAACCAAATTTACCACTGTTACCTTTCTATTACTCAGCATATACAGCAATTTCCAACCAGCTTTAACTTCATATTTGATCATTCCTCAGTCTGCAGCAATCCAATTTGTCATTTCCCTTGTGAATCAGCCATGTAATGAATCCGTTCTTGTTTCCAGCAGGCAGCGAAACTGCAATTTCAATAAATCCAGATTAAACACCCCAATTTTTATTTGAGCAGGGAGTCATAAGTTACTGTTTAAATTGTCAAATCGGCACTTTGCAAAAGATATTTGGGTTTTGGTCGTAGTTTGGGCACTCGGCATCTAAAAGGTTTGCCATCACTGCTCTAGGGTGAAGAGCGGGATCAATTCTTCACCTTTACTAAATATTTTTCATTTTGTTCATTTTTTCATTCTACGGGGGCCATTTATCATGCCTTGACGTTTTCTGGCGTACAGAGTATAAAAAAGTCAAAATTTCTGGAATTGTCACATTTTTCTCCCCCAAGTCACCAAGAGTGGTGAATGATGGGTCAGCTGTTAATAAATTCCCCCCATTATTCTTATCACCTTATTAAAAATTACCATTAATCACCAGTTAAAGCCAGTGGTGTAACCAGGGGTCGGCTGCAAGCAAACTATATGTTCCAGGGCCAAGTGGGTTGGGGGGTGAAAGTTTAGGTTTACCATAACCCTGTATAAAACCACAACCCCTGTGTGTGCCCACAAAGTAAAATCTTCCCTTACTGTACCTCATGCTATATAGACCCTTCTTATAATACCACCCTTCCTGCAGAAACACCCCTAATATTGCACCATTTCCTGCACCCCCTATAATACCCGCTTTTCTGAAACCCCTTCTTCTAATGTCTTCTGCAGTCCCCCTTATGATGGCACAGAAAGGCTTGGGCCAAGTGGGTTGGGGGGGGGGGTAAAAGTGTAGGTTTACCATAACCCTGTATATAACCACAACCCCTGTTTGTGCCCACAAAGTAAAATTTTCCCTTACTGTACCTCATGCTATATAGACCCTTCTTATAATACCACACTTCCTGCAGAAACCCCCCTAATATTGCACCATTTCCTGCACCCCCTATAATACCCGCTTCTCTGAAACCCCTTCTTCTAATGTCTCAATTACTGCAGTCCCCCTTATGCTTCTTTTGCTTGCAACACCCCCCTAAATAATGACCCCGTTTATGAAGCCCTCCCTTATATTGCCCCATTTTCTGCAGCAATCCTCCTTTGACGTCCCATTTCCTGCAGCCTCTGTTTTAATGCCCCATTTCCTGCAGCAATCCTCCTTATGATATCCTCATTCCTGCAGCTCCCCTCAAAATGCTCCCTTTTTCTGCAGCAGACTCACTTGTAATACCCGATTGCCAGCAACACCACCCTTATAATGACCCCCTTCTTGTAGCCTCTCCCTTTTAATTTCTCTCACCGGCATTGTTATGTTAAGTCAAATACAGTAAGTGACCAACACACAGTGGGAGAAAAGACAGACATTTCCTGCAATCTTAGGGAGCCACGTCATGAGCCACAGAGGCATAAGCCAAGAATGACTGCCCCTAATATACAGGGACTATGTCTTAACTGGGCTATTCCATGGTGAATGTGCACAATGAAGTCAATTTTGGGAAAACGACACATGTGGACTCTGGCCCCTCCAATCCATATAATCATGAACTTTCTTGGAGGAGCAGATGCGCAGATGACTGAAATGCTTCTCTGAGTCTCGTCATCTTCGAGGTATAATCATGGTTTAGTAAACATATTCTTGTAGAAGCACCTGTTCTGGGCTATTGTGATATTTTGCCACCCAGTGTGATTTGTATCTGTGGACAGACATAGAATCTTTGTTTGTTTGTATTGCAGTGGTGTTCTTGGTGTGATATCCGGAAGGTATGTATATATATATATATGCTCCCAATTACCTTTATTTAAATCAACTTTAATTTTTTTTCTTTAATTGTCCCAACACTGTTTTTAACTGCAGTAAAAGTAAAACTTGCGACGTGTTGCACACTTATCCCCAGGAACTACGTACAGCCACAGGACAAATCCAGCATAAGTCCAACAATTAAAACATACAAAGTTAAATCTGACTGGAGCTCCAGATTCGATTTCCTCCACTGCTTTTTGGTCAATCAGTTTCGATACAAAAGTTGGTACTTCACCTCCAGTACAAATCTTCTGATAAGAATAAAACACCATTCAGAAGACTGCTCCTCCGTTATTTGTATATCCTCCTTCCTTCACACTATCCATTCTAGCGGACCGCTGGAAGAAATTCACACGCAGATAGCGTAGTACATTCTTAGCACTCAGGATTTATTCAATAAAAGTTATTCTCACAAACAATCATTAAAAATGCATATAAAATCTCCACATGGGACGCTAGCTTATCGTTACCGCCCGACCCTGGGTTTCACATAAAAGGTTTTCCGGGGGCGTTTTAAGAGATAAGAAAGTAAAATAATTCTGTAAAATTTGTAAACTTTAGTGGGAAATACAGAATGTTTATTTAGTTATTAAATCAGGTCATCAATTATTAGAACGATCAATGTTGATAATAAAAATGTTAGCTTGACAAAAAGATGTAGGGGCACATTTACTTACCCGGTCCTGTCGCAATCCCCGATCCGGACTGTCCAACGAGGATGAAGTCTGGCGCAATTCACCAAGATCGTGCGCCCGAGATCCTGCATGTGTTGCTTCCCCAATGAGGTCCGCCAGAGTTCACCTTCTTCTTCCCGGTGTATGTGAATGCATGTCTTGCAACACAGTTTGAAAGTTAAATCCCGCGCGTTGTCTGACGGCCCGTCCACCAATTTGTGTCGCGTGAAAGTTGGCGCCAATGCGCCCAAATCCGATCGCGTGCGACAAAAAGCCCTTCTTAAATGCGGCACACATCAGAAACCGTTGGATATTCCAACGATAGTGCGGTCCGCGGACCCTTAATAAATTAAGAAATATATTCTGTGGCCTTATAAACAATCAACAGTCATGGAAAAAAGGGTGGTTTTTGGAGGCAATTTATGATTTAGGGAATTGATGGTGAACCATTCTGAGACTGAGTACCCAAACTCCAACCAAAAGCCACTTATTTTATGCCAACTCAGCACTTTAAGCAGTAATTTAGTGCTCCTTGTTCTTCCACACTTCTTCTTATCATCCTCCTGAGGATACCAACACAGTTGAAAGGACAAGGTCAAATTTGGAAGAATCTTTGAGTCCTATCTGGTAAACTCTTTTTTTGGGGGGGCAATGGCCTTGGTGCCCACAGAGAGGGTGATGTAGGTTCACCACCACTGATTTAGGGAATCCTAACATAAACACAGTGCATATAAGTAGTGTAGAGTGGAAGATAACATATGCCTACGTCACCTTCTGTTTCAATCACACACCATATTTTGAGATTTATCTATTTCTGTGCTATCTGCCACCAATCTCATTATGCCTCAGCAAAGTATCACATGGGCAGATATAAATAGTACCATCTCTGCCTGTCTGCATGTCAGACATGTCATTTGTCATTTGGGGGGGTGGAGGTTATAACCCTTTGGACATTTGACAAGTAGGATTCTCAGAATCTTCAGATAAAAATAAATAACTAAATGTATCAGTGATAAAATTATTTTTAAAAAGTTAAAGGTTCAATCATTTTCAAAAGTAATAAATCTATTAAATTCGGATGCGGGTGAGTTTGGCTGGATGCAAATTTACAATCCTGTTTGGGTCCGGGTACCTGATCTGACGCCCAAATAGTAATACCCACGATTCGTGCTGGCTCCGGATCCTGGGTGTTATCTATTTAAATGCTGGTGGCTTTTTAATTAATGTGGGCAAATGCCGGTTCTTATCAGTTGCAGTGCATGTGTGGCAATATTTTGGTGAGGATCGTTGCTCCCCATGAGACATTGCTCGCGATCGGAGCCAGAGATAAATTGACTGAAGTTTGTGTTCATGTCAGAACTTGTACTTCAGGTACAGACCTGAACTTTGCACTTTGAGCCCATTCAACACTAGTCACTTTCCTTCACTTACTTCTGATATGGTTTGGGGTGGTAATTCTCCTGAGAAATTGGCAGCGATTTCCAACAATTGAAGAAATATATCATTTTCCTTTGAAAATATTTGGGAGTAATATTGTAAATTGATAAATTCTGCCTAGAGTTTCATTTTAATCTGGACTCAATTCATGGTCTTAGCAATATCCTATCCATGGAATTTTCTGCAATGCTAAACTATCTTATCTATTACTTTTTACTTCTTCTGATTCCACGGAAACTATGTGATGCTTATACTTGGATGAAGGAATGTGTTTTCTACGGCAAATTCTCTCTTTCAATCAGGCAGCCCTCCTGATCTACGTCAAGAATGGCAGGAGGCATCATGTTCACTTTCAATGATTTTTGCGATTGCTCGGGGGCTACCTGTGTTTCTGGAGACACCTGCAGACCACATGCAAGCTGTTTCCTTATTTTGACCTTTGTACATTTTTAATGACCTAAGATCACAAGCCACTGACCAGACCTCTGCACATGTTCGCCTCTGGCACACTTTGATGGGAGAAGGGCCGGAGTGTAGACAATAGTTCGCTGATTACACTGGAGCTAAACATTGTGCCGAAAAAGAATTAGTAACACAAACTCCTTGATGTTTGTGAAAATATGTTGGGTAAGTTTACCGCTAATTCTTCCATTAGAATTCTTAAATTAACCACATTTACCAGAATCTGATAAAATTGTATCGATACCATAAAAATATTGTGTGTTGATAAACTGTTAAAAAAAAATTTTGAAATGAAAAGGGGAATAAAAAACAACTAATGATTTTTGGATATACAGGCAGTCCCCGGGTTACATACAAGATAGGGTCTGTAGGTTTGTTCTTAAGTTGAGTTTGTATGTAAGTCGGAACTGTATATTTTATCATTGTAATCCCAGCCAGAACTTTTTTGGTCTCTGTGACAATTGGATTTTAAAAATGTTGGGTTGTCATATGAATCAGGATTAACAATAAAGCTTCATTACAGACACATTTGATAACTGTTATAGCTGTTTATTGTAGCCTAGGACTAAAGCACAATAAATGACCAATATCCAGAGGTCCGTTTGTAACTAGGGGTGGTATGTAAGTCGAGTGTTCTTAAGTAGGGGACCGCCTGTAAATCATTCTGACTTTATTTTTTTTTTCTAGTTAAAGCATTCAGAGTTACAGATAATTTAAGTTACATTCAAATAAAAAATTATTTTGTATTCGTTATTATTTTCTTGGTATGTAATTGTTACATTGTCATCACCCCAATTTACCTACAAAACAAACTGTTATGTTCTGACCACACATGCAACCCATACCTTTGTTTTCATGGCCCAGCTGCCACTTCCATGCCAAAACTCAATTTAAAAGGGGTTGTTTGAGCTTTGAAAATTTTTTGTATAAGACTTTGGGAGACTATTAAAGCAATAAAAAGCTTATATTCACCTTGTCCAATATTCCTGTTCATCCGGTTCGACATTACAGCATACCATAGCGTTTCCAACGCACTTTCCCACAGATATCAAGTCATGTTATCTGATATCAGTGTAAGAGTACTGATATTATTTATTAAAGCCTAAAGCACATGAGTGACTAACCTGCAACAAACTCGCATTTTGTGGTTGCAGGTATGCGAGTCTGGAACTGAATTCAGCAAAATAAAAATTTAATCAGACGGATTAAAATCACCATTGTCACTTTAATCCATCTGCCTTCATCTCTGTGCAGCATCTCCACCCGACGTCCCTAAAAATACCACAGTCATTTACAGTATGAAGTCTCCTGGATAACAACACTGTGCTCCTAAATAATATATACCCCTCACAACACAACTGACCACATGATCCACACATATAAAACATCCCTTCATTATACATATTCTACTGTAATTATAGCATGCACAGCACCAATCAATATACAACACCTCTAATTTATTAATACAGCCCCCCCCCCCCTGTATAAACATATGTGAGTATACAAATGTGTATAATTTAAGGTGAAATGGGGCACCACTCATAATTCTGCTATAGGACCCAGTATCTCCTAGAAACGCCCCTGATTGCATAATGATAACTTTAAGAAAAACCTAAGCGAACTAAAAGTGGCAGTATGTAAGGCAGGCTCAACCAAGTCCTGTAATAAATTCCATTAAAGGGGCTGTACCACATATTATTGTCACATAAAAAAGGGGATAACAATCTGACCTAGCAGGAGGACCCCCACAATCACAAAAACAGTGGTTACACTCAGGGCCGATTCTAGCATATTTGCTGCCTGAGGCGAATATGAAAATGCTGCCTTCCACCCCCACCACCCCCCCCCCCCCCCCCGCTCCCTGTTAAGTAAATCCTGAAACTTTACTAACAATTAACATCCCCACAGGTTCTGGGAGTCATTAGTGGCATCTAGTACCTTATGGATGACAATCTCTTCCATCAGGAGGACTTTATGACAATCCATGACGTATCACGGCTCAGTTCACGGCCAGATGCCTTCATCTCTGTGCAGCATCTCCACCTGACGTGCCTAAAAATACCACAGTCATTTACAGTATGAAGTCTCCTGGATAACAACACTGTGCTCCTAAATAATATATACCCCTCACCACACAACTGACCACATGATCCACACATATAAAACATCCCTTCATTATACATATTCTACTGTAATCATAGCATGCACAGCACCAATCAATATACAACACCTCTTATTTATTAATACAGCCCCCCCCCCAACATTTGGTTTACATGATGCAAAGTAATCTATTGTATCCTATAACTAA
>WNYA01001738.1:26835-61334 GCA_019512145.1 Engystomops pustulosus | reverse complement strand
ACAAGACCCTTGTGAGGTCACTTTGTCACTCAATAAATGGACCATCTTCTGGAACTTTAGAGATACACCTCCTTGTAGGGTTGAAGGCAAATGACAAGACCTTGTGAGGTCACTTTGTCACTCAATAAAGGACCATCTTCTGGAACTTTAGAAATACACCTCCTTGTAGGGTTGAAGGCCAATGACAAGACCCCTTGTGAGGTCACTTTGTCACTCAATAAATGGACCATCTTCTGGAACTTTAGAGATACACCTCCTTGTAGGGTTGAAGGCCAATGACAAGACCCCTTGTGAGGTCACTTTGTCACTCAATAAATGGACCATCTCCTGGAACTTTAGAGATACACCTCCTTGTAGGGTTGGAGACAAATGACAAGACCCTTGTGAGGTCACTTTGTCACTCAATAAATGGACCATCTCCTGGAACTTTAGAGATACACCTCCTTGTAGGGTTGGAGGCCAATGACAATACCCTTGTGAGGTCACTTTGTCACTCAATAAATGGATGGACCCCTTGTGAGGTATTGGTTACTCATTAGTTGAAACTTCTCATAGGACATGTGGTTGAGGATCTATGAGAGTAGCTCTCGTAAGATTCTGTTTGTTCTTTGGGTGAATCTTCTCCTCTCATTTAAACCCAAAAGATATCCACTTCAATCCAAAGGAGATCCACCTCCTTGTAGTCTGAAAGAACTATGAGTGGACCCCGTGTGTGTATCTATGGGGTCATAGAGAAGCACTTGTATCTATGGGGTCATAGGGAAGCCTATGCATGAGAAATGGAACATCTGTATCTATAAATAAACAATAGACAATGCCACCACATCCTCCCCCAATACCAACAAGGCTTCCCATGTTTCTCCATAGACTTGTCTGGTCCTCATGGACATAAACAGAGGCAGCAAATGTATCTATGGGGTCATAGGGAAGCCTAAGCATGATATAGAGAGCATCTGTATCGACTAATAAGTGATGGACAATGCCAAATTCTATTCCATTTCCAACATGGTGCCCCAGGATTCTCCACAGATCTACACTCACCGGCCACTTTATTAGGTCCACCATGCTAGTAACGGGTTGGACCCCCTTTTGCCTTCAGAACTGCCTCAATTCTTCGTGGCATAGATTCAACAAGGTGCTGGAAGCATTCCTCAGAGATTTTGGTCCATAGTGACATGATGGCATCACACAGTTGCCGCAGATTTGTCGGCTGCACATCCATGATGCGAATCTCCCGTTCCACCACATCCCAAAGATGCTCTATTGGATTGAGATCTGGTGACTGTGGAGGCCATTTGTGTCCAGTGACCTCATTGTCATGTTCAAGAAACCAGTCTGAGATGATTCCAGCTTTATGACATGGCGCATTATCCTGCTGAAAGTAGCCATCAGATGTTACAGGGTACATTGTGCTCATAAAGGGATGGACATGGTCAGCACCAATACTCAGGTAGGCTGTGGCGTTGTACCAAGGGGCCCAAAGAGTGCCATGAAAATATTCCCCACACCATGACACCACCACCACCAGCCTGAGCCGCTGATACAAGGCAGGATGGATCCGCGCTTTCATGTTGTTGTACCAAATTCTGACCCTACCATCCGAATGTCGCAGGGGAAATCGAGACTCATCAGACCAGGCAACGTTTTTCCAATCTTCTACTGTCCAATTTTGATGAGCTTGTGCAAATTGTAGCCTCAGTTTCCTGTTCTTAGCTGAAAGGAGTGGCACCCGGTGTGGTCTTCTGCTGCTGTAGCCCATCTGCCTCAAAGTTCGACGTACTGTGCGATCAGAGATGCTCTTCTGCCTACCTTGGTTGTAACAGGGGGCGATTTGAGTCACTGTTGCCTTTCTATCAGCTCGAACCAGTCTGCCCATTCTCCTCTGACCTCTGGCATCAACAAGGCATTTCCGCCCACAGAACTGCCGCTCACTGGATGTTTTTTCTTTTTCGGACCATTCTCTGTAAACCCTAGAGATGGTTGTGCGTGAAAATCCCAGTAGATCAGCAGTTTCTGAAATACTCAGACCAGCCCTTCTGGCACCAATAACCATGCCACGTTCAAAGGCCACAAATCACCTTTCTTCCCCATACTGATGCTCGGGAGAACTGCAGGAGATTGTCTTGACCATGTCTACATGCCTAAATGCACTGAGTTGCCGCCATGTGATTGGCTGATTAGAAATGAAGTGTTAACGCGCAGTTGGACAGGTGTACCTAATAAAGTGGCCGGTGAGTGTATATCTACATAAACAGAGGTAGACTATGTATCTATGGGGGTAACAGATAACATCTGTATCTATAACTACCCAATGAACAGAGCCCCATCCTTTCCTATACCAAAATGGGCACCAATATGGACATGAAGTAAGGAGGCAGCTGTATCTAAGATTAAGCAATGGACAATGCCCCATTTCTCCCTATACCCGCAGAGACATGTTTGATCTGATCGATATGGACATGAACGGAGGCGGCACCTGTATCTATGGAGTCATCGACAGGTCTAAGCATGAAAGAGACAGCATATGAACCTATTACAAATTACTTAGGGAACTCTTTCAAGTCTACACTCCCCTTTGACCTCATAGATTCAGATTCTTCCTCTTTCAGGTCTATACTCACCTATGACCCTACAGATTAATCTGCCTATGTTTAGGCTGTATATATGTCTATGTTTAGGCTGTATATATGTCTTTGAGGTGTAAAAAGTCTAGTCATGAATAAGGTAGCATATGTATCATGGGTTTATGGAGAGGTCTTGGCATGAAATAGGCTCCATATCTCAAATCACCAAACTTTTCTGCCCACCTTGACGTCCACTTGGCTCAACTTGGGCCACCGTAGACCCTGAAGTCTTAAATTCGCTGGTATCCTATCGGTTAAAACGGACCCCTCGGAGGAGACAAAATCGAGAGTACTCATACAAGAAAGTAAATGTATTATTAAATTCAACGCCATGGGCATACTAGGGATGAATGACAAAAAGACTACAGTGTGTTCCTCTGATTTCCCTTAGACATAAAATTAAATGCTTATATGGTGCAGATTAGATACGGTATAGACTATTAAGTATGTTCCGCTGATTGTTCCTTCCGCTAAGCATAGCCACTATGTTCTTATTATGGCTGTGATAGATGTCCGATACACACCGCTAGTAGCAAAGAGAGGATAAAAAACAGTATAGGAGTAGGTTTCTGTAGGGTTATGCCTGTTACAGTTGTTTAGTCTAACATTAATCGTGTTTTTTACCGTTTGTTTGTATGCTATGCCTATAACTTGGATCGGCATTTTATGTTTACACTGTTCCCTTGACTAACACCCGCCGGCGTCTACGCATATATTGTGCGAGTCGGGGGCGGATGACGTCAACGGTTTGAGAAAGCGCTAGCAAGCGCGAAACGGCCCGTCGCCAGGCCCCGCCACTTCCCTTACCTTGCACCACAAAAGGACTTGTTTTGCACACTACGGTGAGTGCCCGCTTTTTCCTTCTTCATTATAGTTTCCACGGACTGTTTTTACCTACAGCTGAGCACCACCGTCTGGTCCGTTCACTGGGACTCCCCATACTAGGACATACCATTGAAAGGCAGTCTACTCCCGGGATTCTATAAGAACTGGATAGTGCCCAGCAACCTCTCCAATTGCATATATTTCGCACGTCTTTGATTTCTCCGCTTGGAGCACATCCTAGGACTAAACCGGAGTGTAGTAACTTTGCCACAACAAACTTTGGAGAATATGTCCGAGGCAGAGCCACCAGAGGTGCTATTAAGTACAGGAAGGGAAGATGCGGGCGCCTTTTTCGAGCAGTGTAACACAAAAGATAACCTACTCATGATGAGCACTAAAGCTCTGGAACATCGCATCTCTCTACTTGCCGAAAAAGAAATTCGATTGTTTTGGACGAACCACTCCCTGAAGCCTTACAGTGACAGCAATCGAGTTCCAAGAGGACTAAGGGTGTTTAAGTCGGCTGCCCAACATCAAGACGACCCCATCTTTATGAATAGATGGAAAGAATTACACCTACAGCATTCGCTTAATATCATGCGGCTTGTTATGAGCCGGAACGAGACAGAGTATGCCAAAATTACGGAGGATCTCCTCAAGGCAAAATCAGAACTCAGGACAAGAGGAGAAAGCCAGTTCATGATATTCTCCAAAAAACTGGAGAAGAAACTTGTGTTCACACAAATGGATGTTAAAGAAAAGAAACGTGACAAGTTCGTACGAGATAAAATGGACTTTGAGCAAGGCTTGATCTTTGAGTGGGGAACTCTAAAAAAACAAAACTTTAGAAAAGGAGGAAATAATCAGAGAAAGAAACGTACGAAAAATACCGAATTCTGGACCACCGAATCTGATTCAAGCCTATCAGATGACACACAGAAAAATAAAGGAAGTAATCCATCCGGAATCCCGTGTGGTGAAAGTAGCGTTGCAAGTTTCTCACCAGCTGTCCCTTTAGGAAACGCATCAGGAGGGGGAGACGGAGGAAGAAAGAACTGGCATCCAGATCGCAAGCGCAAGCAGGTATCCTGGCGCTAGATCCAGTAAGTTCCCATACTCCCTCTTCATGTGACGTAACACCTGATCTTATTAACATAGAGACATCATCTACTAACCATGATCTTCCCGACCCTGTATGTGGGCATATTTGGGGGACTGTACCTGAATCAACTGTTCTATATGACAATGATAGTTTGTTAACCGACTCTGCTAAATCTAACAATATCATCAATTTGACTGACCTGTCATTGTCTGAAGACTGCATATCACTACTGACAAAAGGTCTTAATTTTTCCATCACCAATAAGTTTGACATTGTTCAATTTGATATTGATTTGTATAAAAGCATTCGCAAAATTAACCTATTTAAGTTCTTCGAGGATCATGGCGGTACCAGTAACGCACCAAAAGAGGGTGAGATCCCTGTAACAGTTGGCCCCCTGGGTTTTTCTCCCCCCGGTAGCTCCTCTTCTTTAGACATGGAAGTCATTGAGAACCTTCTAGATCTCGATGACCTCACTTCTTTGCAAAACCCTACTCATGATGTTGATCTAGAAATTGAGGCCTTTAAAAAAGGTGCCAAGTCAACGTTTTGCCCCCCGTTGTCTGCTGGTTCTCCCCTTGACATTTTTTACCAACGAGTAAAAGAGGATGTAAGAGCTCTTATTTATCCTACTAACCACCAGAATCTATCGGCTGGTGAAATCTCTGCTCTCCGTTGGCTCCAGTCTTTGGAGGATTATATTTTCAAACCAGCAGACAAGGGGGGTAACGTGGTCATTATGACCAGAGAATACTATAGAAATGAGGCATTGAGACAGTTGGGGGATCTTAATACCTACACTCCCTTGGATCACAATCCCACTATTAAATATCAGGCACTCCTCCGCACATTTTTACGTCGAAGTGTCGAAGTGGGTGTCCTGTCAGAACACACTGCTACAAAACTACTACCGTTATGTCCTAAATACCCTGTTTGGTATTTTTTACCCAAAGTCCATAAGTCATTGTCTACCCCTCCTGGTCGTCCGATTGTGGCAGGGATCGGTTCTTTAACCGAACCCCTGTCACAATACCTTGATTGGCTTCTCCGCCCCCTTTTACTTGGAGTACCCTCGTATCTTAAAGATACCAATTCCTTTTTAAAAATAATAAAGGACTTTCATTGGAAGGAGGGTTATGCCCTAGCATCAATTGATGTAGAAAGTCTATATACTCGCATCCCACAGGACCAGGGAGTCCAATGCATACATGATATTTTGGTAAACGCACAAAAAAATCCCCATTACGTAGAATTTGTGTGTGAAAGCCTGCGGTTTGTATTGTCCCATAACGCCTTCATGTTCGATGACAGATGGTTTGTCCAGAGAACTGGTACCGCAATGGGTACTCCTGTTGCGTGTACCTTTGCCAATCTGTTTCTCGCATGTTTCGAGAACCGTTACATCTTTTCTCTGGACAATCCCTTTGTCTCGAACATGAAGGCTTTTTATCGTTATGTGGACGACATTTTCATTGTATGGGAGGGTTCCCGGGAACTATTTTTTGAGTTCGTTGATTATCTCAACACCAAAAACAGCATGGGTATGCGTTTTACTGCAATATTTGGGGACAAGACCCTTGACTTCTTGGACGTAGGGGTTACCGAAGTGGAGGGGGAGCTGTGTACTACCGCCTTCCGTAAAAAGACGGCCACCAACTCCCTCCTCCACTTCGATAGTTTTCATCCCGCACATACAAAAAACGGACTACCTTATAGTCAGTTCTTACGGCTTCGCAGGATAAATAATGACAACATGCGATTCGAGAGACAGGCGGAGGAGTTAAAAAGTAGGCTTTTAGCCAGAGGATACCCGGAAAAAATATTAAGAGAAGCATACCAAAAGGTCATAAAAAAATCCCAAGAGGAACTGCTGCGATCCAACAATGAAAATAGGACTAACGGAAGGGAGGAGGATAAGGCGAAGGGGAGAAAATTCACATTTTCTTTTGAATTTAACCCCTGCGAGAACCTTATTCGTCAAGCTATAAGGAAAAACTGGGGTATCCTTAAACAGGACCCGCAATTGAGGGAGGTAGTTGCTGAACGTCCTTGCGTATCCTTTAGACGTTGCCCCACAGTGAGAAAAGCTCTTGTACGGAGCCGGTTTTCTACCTCACATTCCACCTGGTTAGAGAGGGGTATCCCTAAAGGCAACTATAAATGTGGAAACTGCAAATTTTGTGCGTACAATGGCCAACTTAAAGTTATTCAGTTTGGGGGTGTTACACAAAAAGTAGATTCTTTTATTTCTTGCAAATCCACTTATATAGTGTATGTAGTGTTTTGTCCCTGTGGGTGCTTCTACATCGGGAAAACTATACGCAGACTTTATGTAAGATTTCGAGAGCACTATAAATCTGTCGGTTCAGGGGAAGGGTGCCCTAGACTCATTGAGCACGTCAGAAACCATCATGGAGGGGACCCTGAAGTCTTAAAATTCGCTGGTATCCTATCGGTTAAAACGGACCCCCTTGGAGGAGACAGAAATCGAGAGCTACTCAGACAAGAAAGTAAATGTATTATTAAATTTAACGCCATGGGTAGACTAGGGATGAATGACAAAAATGACTACAGTGTGTTCCTCTGATTGTCCCTTAGACATGAAAGTAAATGCTTTATAACATTTATGCGATGGGCAGATTAGGGGTATACGGTATAGACGATTTAAGTATGTTCCGCTGATTGTTCCTTCCGCTATAAGCATAAGCCACTATGTTCTTATTATGGCTGTGATAGATGTCCGATACACCGCTAGTAGCAAAAGAGAGGATAAAAAACAGATATAGGAGTAGGTTTCTGTAGGGTTATGCCTGTTACAGTTGTTTTTAGCTAACATTGATCGTGTTTTTAACGTTTGTTTGTATGCTATGCCTATAACTTGGATCGGCATTTTATGTTTACACTGTTCCCTTGACTACACCCGCCGGCGTCTACGCATATATTGTGCGAGTCGGGGGCGGATGACGTCAACGGTTTGAGAAAGCGCTAGCAAGCGCGAAACGGCCCGTCGCCAGGCCCCGCCACTTCCCTGTACCTTGCACCTACAATAAAGGACTTGTTTTGCACACTACGGTGAGTGCCGCTTTTTCCTTCTTCATTTAGTTTCCACGGACTGTTTTACCTACAGCTGAGCACCACCGTCTGGTCCGTTCACTGGGACTCCCCATACTAGGACATACCATTGAAAGGCAGTCTACTCCCGGGATTCTA
This sequence comes from Engystomops pustulosus, assembly GCA_019512145.1. Lineage (NCBI taxonomy): Eukaryota > Metazoa > Chordata > Amphibia > Anura > Leptodactylidae > Engystomops > Engystomops pustulosus. The sequence goes on along the minus strand of WNYA01001738.1, from coordinate 53,573 downwards.
TAAGAACTGGATAGTGCCCAGCAACCTCTCCAATTGCATATATTTGATATTAGTGTATATGACCTGTTGTTTTGTGCTACTAACAAGCGCTAAGACTATTGGGGACATCACTGTGACTATTGGCGCCATCACTGTGAAAACTTGCTACTGGGACAAAACTGTGACTATTGGCTACTAGGGACATCACTGTGACTACTGGCTTCTGGAGCCAAGCACTGTGATAACTGGAGGAAAGAACTGTGACTACTGGCTTCTGGAGCCAAGCACTGTGATAACTGGAGGAAAGAACTGTGACTACTGGCTTCTGGAGGCAAGCACTGTGACTACTGCAGGCAAGCACTGAGACTACAGGGGGCAGGGACTTTGACTACTGGTGCTAAGCTTTGTGAATAATGTCAACTGTACTTACGGGTGCAAGCACTATATACTAACGGTCATCACTGTTTACGCGCTACTGGGGTATCCCCTGTACTACTGGGGGGCAGGCCAACTTTGGGGTAATGGGCAAGCACTGAACTCACATTGGGCAGGGAAAATGATACCCTGGTGCTAAGCTGTTGTGAATAATTGATCCAGCCTGATGACTACATGGGTGCAAGCACTATGACTACGGGGGCATCACTGTTATATACTGGCTACTGGGGGTATCCCTGTACTACTGGGGGGCAGGCACTTGGGCTACTGGAGCAAGCAATGCGACTCACTGGCCTATTGTGGCTACAACTTGCAAACTCTTATTGGCTACTGGGGCAAATACTGTGACTATTGGCTGCTGGGGCAAGCACTGTGACTACTGTGGAAAGGCACTGCAACAATTGACTACTACTGGGGACAGACATTGTTACTATATGGCTACTAGGGTCAAGAACTTTGAATACTGGTGGAAGGTACTTTGACTATTGGCTACTGGGGAGGACATTGTGACTGTTGACTATCTTTGGGAAGGCTTCTGCTGTGGCATCTTGCTACTGTTGGCGTCATGTAAATGAGACCATTGGCTACTGGGGGGAAGGCAATGTGCATATTAGATACCGTGAAGAAAGCACTGTGGCTGTTGGTTACTGGGAGCAAGCACTTTGACAATGGGCTAATCGGGGACAGGCACTTGGGCTACTGACTACTGGGGCAAGCATTGTGACTACTAGCTACTGTGGGGCTAGCACTGCAACTATTGGCTACTGGGGCAAACACTGTGACAATTGGCTGTTGGGGCAAGCATTGTGACTACTAGCTACTGTGGGGCTAGCACTGCAACCATTGGCTACTTGTGGCAACACTGGACTAATTGTCTTTGGGCAAGCGACTGTGACTACCTGTGGAAGGCAACTGCAACAATGACTACTACTACGGGGGACGCAAGTGTGACTATTGGCTACTAGGGTCAAGAACTGTGAATACTGGGGGAAGGTACTTTGACTATTGGCTACTGGGGAGGACATTGTGACTGTTGACTACTGTGGGGAAGTCGCTGTGGCTTTTTGCTACTGTTGGGCAGGAAATGAGACCATTGGCTGCTGGAGGAAGGCAATGTGCATATTAGATACCGTGAAGAAAGCACTGTGGCTGTTGGTTACTGGAAGCAAGCACTTTGACAATGGGCTGCTGGGGACATGCACTGTGACTACTAAGGGTCTCACTGTGACGACTGGCTGTTGGGGGTATCATTGTGATTATGGCTACTGGGGGCATCAATGTGATAACTGGGAGGCAGGCACTGTGACCACTGGCTACTGGGGCAAACACTGTGACTATTGGCTACTGGGTGCAGATATCATGGTTACTAATGGGAAGCCTATTACCATTGGCTAGGGAGGCAAATGCACAGACTTTTTCTTCTCAGGCCAGAACTTTTGTGACTATTGGCTCCGAACTATTTTTGTTGGTACGGGGGCAGGGCGTACTATGGCTACGGTGGATCACAATATTCACTTTTGGGCTACTTAGGAAGGCAATGTTTGACTATTGGCTCATAGTACTAGTGCTGTTCCCATTTTACAGGATAGGGATTAGTACTAACTGTCTGTGACCATTTATACAGGATAATAGGATTAGTTAGTTGCTGTGCCGATCAACAGGATAAGGATATAGTACTGTGCCTGTGTCCAATATCAGGAGAGGAGTAGTAGTTGTGCTGGTGCCCCATTTTAAAGGATAGTAGTATACTGGTGGCTGTGCCCTATAACAGTATAGGAGTAAGTAGTACTGTGCTGTGCCCAACCGTATATACAGAGAGGAGTAGTAGTACTGCTGGTGCTGTGCCCATTTAACAGGAATAGAAGTAGGTACCCAACACTGAGTGCTGTGCCCATTTAACAGGATAGGAGGAGTAGTACTGTGCTGTGCCCATAATAACCGGATATGGGCGGAGTTTAACTGTGCTGTGTCCATATATACAGGATAGGAAGTAGTAGTACTAGTGCTGTCCATATTATACAGGATATGAGTATTATAACTGTGCTGTGCCCATATAAATACGGATAGAGTATAGTATGTGCTTTTCCATATCTACAGATATGAGGAGTAGTATACTTACTGTGCTGTGTCCATATTACCGGATAGATAGTTAGTACTGTGCTGGTCCCATCTCTCAGTATAGGAGTCACGTAGTACTGTCTGTAGCCATATAACACGGATCGGAGTATAGTACTGTGCTGTGCCACATCTATACCGGATTATAGTATTAGTAGTAACTGTGCTCTGGTGCCCATTTATACAGGCATAGGATTGTGGACGTGCTGTGCCCGATTTATACAGGATAATAGTAGTACTGTGCTGTGCCCATATTACAGATAGGATGAGTAGTACTGTGCTGTGGGTCCATATATACAGGATAGGATAAGTAGTACTTGTGCTTTGCCCTATGATCCAGATAGGAGTAGTAGTACTGAGGGTCGTGTGCCCAATATTACATGATCGGAGTATAGTACTCGGTGCTGTTTCCATTAGTACAGGATAGGAGTCGTAGTACTGTTGGCTGTGTCCATAATATACAGGATAGGAGTAGTAGTACTGTGCTGTTCCCATAGATGCAGGATAGGCTAGTAGTACTGTGCTGTTCCCATATATACAAGATAGAGTAAGTAGTACTGTGCTGTGCCATATATAACAGGATAGTAGGATGTAGTACTGTGCGTGTCCCGATATACAGTAGAGTAGTAGGTACGGTGCTTGCCCAGATATAAATATAGGAGTAGGTAGTACTGTGCTGTGCCCCTTAAGAGGAGTAAAGGGAAAAGTTAGTAGTACTGTGCTTGCCCATATTATCGGAAGGAAGGAGTAGTAGTACTGTGCTGTGTCCATATACGACATGATAGGATTAGGTAGTACTGTGCTGGGCCTACATATATCAGGGATAGGGGTAGTAGTCCTGTGCTGTGGCTCATATACCGGATAGGATAGTGGTAACTGTGCTGTTCCCATATATCCAGTATGGGCGCAAGTATCCTATGCTCTGCCCATAATAACAGATAGATAGTAGTACGTGCTGTTTCCCACTTATGTCATACAGGATAGGAGTAATATTGCTGTGCTTGTACCCATATATAAAAGGATAGATTATTATGTACTAAGTCTGGTGCCCATATATCGGCCTAGGAAAAGTAGTACTGGTAGCTGTGCCTGATATATACAGGAAGATAGTTGTAGTACGGGGCTGGGCCCATATATACAGATAGGAAGTATAGTACTACTGAGTGCTGGGTCCGCATCATAGTTATATATATACAGGATAGATATAGTACTGTCTTGCCCCTATATACAAGATGAGGAGTGTAGTTCGTTCTGTTCCCATTATTACAGGATAGGAGAAATTAGTACTGTGCTTTGCCTAATATACAGGAGAGGAGTAGTAGTACTGTGCTGTGCTGCATTCTCCATGATAGAGTAGTAGTAACTGTGTCTGTAACCCATAAACAGAATAGGAGTAGTAGTAACTGGTCCATATATACATGATAGGGGTAGTAAGTACTGTGCTGTGCCATATATACCAGGATAGAGTATTAGTACTGTGCTGTAGCCCATATATACAGGGAAGGAGTCGTGTACTGGGCTTGCCCATATATCATGATCGGAGTATTATTGCTGTTGCCCATAGATCCGAGGATAGGAGTAGTATTCCCTGAGCTGTTGCCCAATATTACAGGATGAGTAGTTAGTACGTGCTCTTATATACAGATAGACAGTATTAGTAACTGTGCTGTGTCCCTATATACAAGGATAGGAGTAGTAGTACTGTCTCCTATATTACAGGATAGTGTAGTATTGCCTGTGCCTAATATAAACAGGATGGAGTAGTAGTCTGTGCTGGGCCCATTTATACAGGATAGAGTTTAAGTACTGTGCTTTTCCCTAATATTACCGATAGGAGTAGTAGTACTGTGGTCATGTGTCCATATATACAGTATAGGACTAGTAGTACTGTGCGGTGCCCTAATAATACAGATAGGAGTAAGTAGTACGGTGCTGTGCCCATTATACAGGATAGAGTAGTAGTACTCTGTGCTGTTCCCATATATACCCAGGATAGGAGGTAGTAACTGTGCTGTGCGCCATATAGACAGGATAGGGTAGTAGTACTGTGCGGTTCTCATCATATCCCAGGATAGGAGTAGTAGTACTGTTTGCTGTGCCCATATATACAGGATATAGTAGTAGTACTCTTCTGTGCTGTGCCCCATATAGTACGGATAGGAGTAGAGTACTTTGCGGTTTTCCATATATATTGATATATATATTATTACAGGATAGGAGTATTATTACTGTGCTGTGCCCCATATATACGGATGGAGTAGTATTTCTGTGCTGTGCCCATTTAATACAGTATTAGGAGAAGTCGTACTGTCTGTTCCCATATAATAAGGATGAGTAGTAGTACTGGTGCTGTGCCCATATAACCGATGGATTAGTACTGTGCTGTGACCATATATACGGATAGTCGGTATTAGTCCTGATCTGTGCCCATATCTACAGGATATAGTGTAGACTGTGCTCTTATATATATCAGGATATGAGTTAGTTAGTACTGGGCTGTTTCCATCATTCGGATAGGATAGTAGTACTGTGCTTGCCTATAGATACAGGATAGGAGTATTAAGTGCGTGGCCTATATACATGATAGGAGTATTATTACTGTTCTGGCCCTATATATACAGATGATAAGTAGTACTGTGGCTGTTCCCTATCTATACAGATAGGAGTAGTATACTGTGCTTGGTCCATATAATCAGATAGTAAGTAGTAGTCTGGTCTGTGCCCATATATCCAGATAGAGTAGGTAGTACTGTGCTGTGGCCCAATACTACAAGATTAGTATAGTACTGTGCTGTTCCCATATATACAGGATAGGAGTAGTAGTACGTTCTGGTGCCCTATATACAGTATAGGGGTATATACTGTGGCTTGTGCTCATATATACGAGGATAGGAGTAGTAGTACTACTGGTGCGTGTGCCCATACATATACAGATAGGAGTATTATACTGTGCTGTTCCCCATATATACAGGATGATTAGTAGTACTCTCTGTTCTGTGCCCCTATATCAGATAGGAGTGTAGTACGGTGCGTTCCCCTATTATAACCTATAAAGGATAGTAACGGACAGACACAAACTTTATTTCCACTCCTTAGGATCAATTGGGACTGACTACGGAGGTGGCTGTAGTTGCAACCCTGGATTCTTATGTTGAAAATCCCGAGTTTTCAACTGAATGGGGATCGATAGGAACTCATTGAAAAATGGCTTGTTCCCCCAAGAAATGGTAACATCCCCATGATTTAGGCTGGCGAGAGCTTGACGCTACGACAATTATTCTGACAGAGAGCAATGAGGTGACCCTAGTGAACTAAGAGAAGTAAGACCGTCCAGACACTTTTATTCCCCCCCGCATCCGCCTCCTACTTCTAGTAATATAAATGACTGTGAATGTACTGATCCTCAGGCCCATACCCGAATGGTTAATAATGTAATTACGCTTCACACACACTGTATGGAAGAGGAACAGCGCGTACTTCTCCATATCATCACATGTACTGGGAGTACTGAGCAGCACACGCTTCATTACAGAACCAGCCCAAGTATTACTGACATATACCTGACGTCTGGAGGGCAGAATAATTAACTACTATAATACTCCCACCTGTGTAACAGGAAATATAACTACTATAATACTGGCCACCCTATTACAAGAATTAACTCACTATACTGCTGCCCTATGTACAGGAATATAACTACTCTAAACTGCGCCCCCTATGTACAGGAAATATAACTACTATGATACTGCCCCCTATGTACAGAATATAACACTATACTAGCCGCAATACTTCCCCGCCAGGGGGGAACTGTACGGAAATAACTACTAAAATACTGCCCCCCTATGTACAGTAATATAACTACTATAAATCTGCGCCCCTATGTACAGGGATATACTACACTATAATACTGCCCCCTAATGTACAGGAAATAGACTACTATATACCTTACTGCCCCCTATGTACAAGAATATAACTACTATAAAACTGCGCCCCTATGTACAAGAATATCACTACTATAAAGTACTGCCCCCTTTGTACAGAGAATATAACTACTATAATAGCTGGCCCCTATGTACATGAATCTAACTACTATAATACTGCCCCCATGTACAAGTAATATAACTACTTATAATACTGCCCCCTAGTTACAGGAAATATAACTGCTAATAATCTGCCCCCTATGTAACAGGAATTATACCTACTATCATCTGCCCCCTATGTCACAGAATATAACTACTATCATCTGACTGTCTCCGTATGTACAAGAATATAACTACTATAATACTGCCCCCCCGTGTACATGAATATAAACTACTATAATACTGCCTGCCTCCCTATGACAGGGATATACTACTCTAATACTGCCCCCTATTTACAGGAATATAACTACTATAATACTGCCCCCATTACAAGAATATAACTACTATAATTCTGCCCCTATTACAGAATATAACTACTATAAAAAACACTGCCCCCTTGTAACAGAGAATATAACTACTATAATACTGCCCCTATTTTACAGGAATATAACTCCTATAATACTTTCCCCCAATGTACAAGAATATAACTACTATAATACTGCCCGCCTATTACAAAAAATTAACTCTATACTACTGCCTCCCTATTTACACAATATAACTACTAATACTGACTGCCCCCTTTTCCAAGATTAACTCTATAAACCGCCCCCTATGTACCAGGGATATAACTACTAATACTGGCCCCCTATGTCCAACCTATATAACTACTAAAATATATACTGCCCCCTATACAAAAGAATATAACTACTATAATATGGCCCTATGTACAGGAATATCACTACCTCTACTCTGTATCCCCTATGTACAAGAATATACGATACTATAAATACTGCCCCCAATGTACAATGATATAACTACTTAACTCACCCTATGTACGAGAATATACTACTCTAAATACTGCCCCCCTTTCATGGAGAATATAACTACTATAATACTCGCAGCCCTAGGTACAGAATATAACTTAACTATAATCCTTCCACGCCTACTTACAGAAATAACTCTTAAAATACTGCCCCCTATGTAAACAAGGACATAGATACTTAACTAAACTCTTAGCGTTTCCCCTATGTACAAGATATTACTACGTATACTCCGCCACTAATGTACAGTCAGAATACTACTCTAAATACTGGCCCTCCTATTGTACCGGAATATACGACTCTATAATACGCCCCCTAGTGTAAAAGAATTCACTAACTAAATACTGTATACTGCCCCCTATGTACACGGAATATAACTACTATATAGACTTCCGCTCCCTATGTCCAGAATATAAACTACTATAGACTACTTACCCCCTATGTCCAGAAGGAATAGACCTCCTACTAAATACTGCCCCTATGTACAGAATATAACTACGTATATATACCTGCCCGCTATGTACAGTAATTAACACTATAATACTGGCCCCTATGTACAAGAATATAACGACTTCATACTGCCTCCCTATGTCAGAAATATAACTCTACTAGACGCCCCCTATGTACAGGAAATACACTATAATACTGCCGCCCACTATGTACATCATATAACTACTATAATACTGCCGGCCTATGTACAATATAACTTTAACTAACTACTAAACTGCCTCCTATGTACGGATAACTATATACATACTCCACAGATATAGCTCTAAAATCTGCCCCCTATGCAGAATCTAACTACTATAATACTGCTCCCTATGTACAAGCATATAACTACTACTATACTACTGCCCCCTATGTACGAGATATAACTCTATAACTGCCACCCTATGTACAAGAAAACTACTAAGGATAACTGCCCCTATGTACCTGGAATAACCTCTCATAATACGCCCCCTATTGTAACAGGAATATAACTACTATAATACTGCCCCCTTGCGATTAACTTTCGCCTCATGCAAGAATAAACATATACTACTATAAGACTGCCCCCTATTACAAGATATAGCTACTATAGATCTAGACTGCTCCCTTGTAGTATACTAAATACTGCCCATTCATGATATACTACTATAATACTCGCCTATAATATATACTAAATATACGCCCCTATGTACGTGATACTATGCCGCCTTGTCAATTAATATATGCTTGCGATCTTATGCCTATGTAAAATACTACAATCGCCCCTATGTAACAAACTTCCTCTATAACTCTCCGTGTCGATATACTATTGCCCCCTTGGTTTGTCGCTGTAGTTACTGGTCCTGTGTGTGTGTATAGATATTATATCATCGTTATGGGACAGTGATATCTGTCATTATGATGAGATATTCCGTGCTCCGCTTTCTTCCTCGCCCCACCCCACACCTGCTTCGTTACTCCATTCATATGTAATGTGAGAGGTGCACATCTCTCATGTGTCTCATAGCAGTGTTTTTTTAGCCATGGTTTTATTTTCCTTTGAGGGATCATTGAGTGCTTTGGGTTCTAATCAGTTCAGGACCAAACTTCCAGCAACTCTTCAGAAGTTGGAGATGTAGCTGCCGTCATATTTACATGTTTATGTTGAAAATCTCGAATGTTATGTGTGACCCTTTGCTCTGTTCATACACAACCAGGCATGTCCTTGGCCAGTCTCAATACGGATACCTTTGGACCAATGGTGGTCCTGTCTTCAGCTTTTCGACCACCTGTTTTGATCATTTGCCATCGGATCATTTATCGTCCTTTATATATTTGCCCCTAAATCCCAAATAGCCAAAGCGGTGTTGGTCCTTGGTCTTTGCGCCAAACCAACCTCAACCCACAGAGACTACTCACTTCCTTTTAGGCTTCACACTGCGTGACCACTGTCCATCATGTGGAGCATCTCCTGAGGCAGCACCCCCAAAATTTATTTCTTTCCCTTGATGTGCAGCTGGGTACCCTCATCATTCCTCTTTGGTCATTGGGTGACGTTGTCGCCTGGGACCCACCTCTTTGTAGACATGAGCCATGACAATACCCTATGGTGGTCCCTTGTCACTGGCAACGAAATGAGACCATCTCCTGGAACTTTAGGTACACAAGTCCTTGGAGGGTTTTGAGGCACAATGACAAGACCCTTTTGTGAGTTCACTTTGTCACCAAATAAATGGACCATCTCCTGGAACTGTTAGAGACTACCAACCATCCGTGTAGGGTTTGAAGGCAAATGACAGACCTTGTAGTCCCTTTGTCACTTACTAAATTGACCATCATCCTGAAACTTTAGAGATCAACCTCCTTGTAGGGTTAAGGCAAATGACAAGACCCTTGTGAGGTCACTGGTCACTCATACACATGACCATCTTCTTGAACTTTATGAGATACACCTCACTCTGTAGGGTGAAGGCAAATGACAAAACCGTTGGAGGTCACTTTGTCACTCAATAAAGGACCTCTTCTGGAACTTAGAAATACAACCTCCTTGTAGGTTGAAGGCCACATGACAACACCCTGTGAGTCAACGTTTGTCACTCAATAAGACCATCTCTGTGAAACTTTAGAGATCAACCACCTTGTAGGGTGAGGCGCAAATGGAAACGACCTCCTGTGAGGTCACTTGGTCAATCTCAATAAATGGACCTCTCCTGGAACTTAGAGATACATCCTCCGTTGTGAGGGTTGGAGAACAAATTGACAAGACCCTTGTGGGTCACTTTGTCACTCATAAATGGACCTCTCCTGGACTTATAGAGATCACAAACCTCCTTGTAGGGTTGGAGGCCAATGACATACCTTGTGAGTCACTTGTCACCAATAATGGTATTTTCTGGAACTAGAGATACAACCTCCTTGTAGGGTGTTGAAGCAATACAAGCCCTTGTGGAGGTCACTTTGTCACTCAATAACATGGACTCATTTTTAGGACTTTAGAGATACACACACCTCCTTTAGGTTTGAGGCAAATGACAATACCCGTGTGAGGGTCACTTTGTCACTCAATAAATGACATCTTTCTGGAACTTTAGAGATAACACCACCTTGTAGTTTTGAAGGCAAAAATGACAAGACCTCTGTGAAGGTCACTTTGTCACTCAGCTAAATGGACCTCTCTGGAACTTTTAGAGATTCCACCGTCCCTTGTCGGGTTGGAGGCAATGACAATACCCTTGTGAGGTCACTTTGTCACCAATAATATGGACATGTTTCTGAACTTTAGAATACACCCCTTGTAGGGTGGTGAGGCCAACTGACCAGACCCTTGTGAGTGTCACTTTGTCACTCACATAACTGGACCACTCCTGGAATTTTAGAGAAATACCCCTCCTTGTAGGGTTGGAGGCAATGCACATAACCTTGTGAGTCACTTTGTCAACTCAATAAATGGCCTTTTTCTGGAACTTTATAGCTATACTACACCTCCTTGTATGGTTGAAGGCAATGACAACCACTTTGTGTTAGGTCCTTGTCACTCACATAAATATGGACCATTTCTGAACTTTAAGAGATACACACCCCTTGTATGGTTGAAGGCAATGAGACATACCCTTGTGAGGCTCACTTTGCACTCAATAACTACCATCTTCTGACTTTAGAGATACCCTCTTGTAGGGTTGAAGGTGAAGATGCTTGATCTCAACTCCGAGCACCAGTAGATAGTCTAACTATGTATGGGTGCCCTCATCTTTGTTGGATGACACCTACCTATCTCACAATGCTATTTTTATGCTCTGAATATCAATTGTCCACTATGGGATTATTGTCCTTCATATATGACTTGATGCCTTATTCTCAAATAGCGTAGCAAGTCCTTCTTCGTTTCGCTCAAACCACCCCAAACCCAGAGAGCCATCTCCTTTCGGGTTCACTTTTAAACCACCAATCAAGGTGCCCATCATCAGTGGTAGGCTCCCTCCTAGGCTTCAAAACCCAAAGAGAACCCTCCTACAGATCTTGTATGAAATCTTGTCTGAATTTCACACTATAAAACCATCCGATGAAGGACCCCTGTGAGGTCACTATAAAAGTGGAACATCTCCTGACTTTAGAGATCCACCTCCTTATATGGTTAAGTGGTGGAATTGATCTTAGTCTCAAACTCTAAGCACCAGCAGAGAATTCTACTATGTGCACAGTGTGCCATTTACTCTTGAGGTGGATTACACCTTCATATCTCAATGACGTCTTTGTTGTTTATATTTCCCGATATCAATTCAGATTTAAGAGTCGTGGTCCAAGTATTGGTATCTGACCCAAATGGACTGACCAGTACGTATGTCCTGGTTTTTGGACAAGTCTTCCCCACAACCTCAAAATCTGGAGACTTAGTAAGTGTTAAGACCTATTAGAGTACTTTCGTAGGATTCTTTGCTGTGATTGCTAAAGCTTCTCCTCTGACTCAACCCAAGAAGATTCTCCTCATCCACCAAAGAACATCCACCTTTCTGTATGTCTTGAAGAGACTATGAATGGACCCTTGTGAGGTAGTGGGTTACTCATTCAGTTGAAACTTCTCATAGGAACCATTGGTTGAGGATCTATGAGAGTAGCTCTCGTAAGATTCCTTTTGTTCTTTGGGTGATCTTCTCTCCTCTCATTTAAACCCAAAGTTTCCATTCAATCCCAAGGAGATTCCCCCCTCCTTGTAGTCTGAAAGAATATAGTTGACCCCGTGTAGGTTTGTGTTACCGTTTAGTTGAAACTTCTTCTATGGGACTGAGTTGAGACCACTGAGAGTACCTCTTGTAAATTATGTTTGCTTTTCGAGAAATGCTTCTCCTCTGAGATCCTCCTCATCCAAGGCGATCCACTCCATTTAGTTAGAGAACTATAGGGACCCCTTTTGAGGTAATGGGTTACTCTTAGTTGAAACTTCCAAGGGACAAGAGGTTGAAGCACATGAGAGTAGCTCTCCATAAGATTCTGCTTGCTCATTGTGTAAGCTTCTCTCTCCTCTGACTTCAAAACCAAGAGATGAACTTCCTCCTCAATCCAAGGAGTCCCACCTCCTTGTAGTCTTAAAGAACTAATATTGACCCCTTGTGGTATTGGTATCTCATTAGTTGAAACTTCTTCCTCATAGGACATGGGGTTAGATCATGAGAGTAGCGTCGCGTAAGATTCTCGGTTTTGGGGTCTGTTGGTGAATCTTCGTTCGCCCTCCAATTTAAAACCCAAAGATATCCACTCAATCCAAGGAAGTCCACCTCCTTGTAGTCTGAAAGAACTATTGATTGAACCCGGGTGAGGTATTGATGTTACTCATTATTGGAAACTTCTTCTAGGGACCAAGAGGTTGTAGGACTCATCGAGAGCTACTCTCGTAAATCTTCTGCTTGCCATTGGGTGAACTCTCCTGCGATTCAACTTCAACAAGAGACTCTCTCAAATCTAAGAATCACCTCCTTGTAGGCGTTAAAATATGAGTTGGACCCCCTTGTGGGTATTGGTTACCAGTTGAAAACATCTCAAGGCACAATCGAGTTTGAGGACCTTGAGACTCTTGTACGATGTCTAGGTTTGCTTTTCGAGTAAAGCTTCCTTCTCGTGAGTTCTCCTACATCCAAGAGACCACCCAGGGTATTTTTTGAGACTAATGAGTGGACCCCTTTTTAGTAGCTAGGGTTACTGCATTAGTTTGAAGCTTCTCAAGGACTGAGTTGCAGGACTACAAGGTAAAGGCCCTCCTTCGTAGATTCTGTTTCTCATTGGTGAAGCTTCTCCTCTGACTTCACCCAAGAGAGTCTCCTCACTCAAGGAGAATCCACCCCTCGTAGTCTTAAAAACAACTATGAGGACCCCTTGTGAGGGTATTGGTTACTCATTACATTAAACTTCTAAGGGACAAGAGGTGAGGACCCAATGAGATGTAGCTCTCATAAGATTCTTTTGTTCATTGGGTACAAGCTTCTCCTCTGACTTTCAACCCAGAGAATTCTCTTCACATCCAAAGGAGATCCACCTCCTTGTAGTCTAAAGAACTCAGAGTGAACCCCTTTGAGGCATTGGTTCTCATTTAGTTGAAACTTTGCATGGGATCATTAAATCAATTGCAATGTGGCATGATGAAGAATGGGATCTGATCTTTGCCGTAATGCTCCAGCGAGAAGTCTATGATGTTGACACAGTACCCACACTTTGTTTCATGACGCGCCCCCCGTGTATCTCAGGTTAGCTTATTTTTTGTCCGCATTCCCAATATCAATAGTGATTTATGGAACTTTTATCTTTGCAGTAGGTTATCTTACTTAAATTTCAATCTGCTCACACTTTATGTTGGCTGCAACCCATCAAAATGCAGGAAGGGCACACATGGGACCGATGCCAGACTGTTGCAGAAGTTTACGGCCCCCTGATGGTTTTAGCGTTACGGACCTGTGTACTTGACTGCCTAATACTTTATCTGGTTGTTTTTTGGGCTGCGTGAGTGTGGCTGACATTTGTTTATGTTTGTGTGGGGAAAATCGCGATCCTCTTCGTAACGCCAGAAATGAGAGACAGAGAGATATGGTTTCAGACGCCGGCCATTAGCCGTAATAAGGCGATTATTTTAATGACAGTCTAAGAGATTATAACCCTGCCTTACGCTCATGAGCAAACACTGTCGCACGGAAACATAAGAGCTTCTAGCTTGTAAATCGTCTTTCTACGCCAAAGCTCAATCAGACACTTCCAAGGGCTTCCATAAATATATTTAACTTTTAATGCCTTTCGGCGTAAGGATCTGAGGGCTCCAGAAACGGCTGGATAAGATCCAAGATTAACGAGGTATAATGTCCTCATCGGCCATCGGCCTCAGTACTGGTCTTTGTGACTTTTACGGCCAGATCAAATACTTGACAGATTTGTGTTAACTGAACAGTCGTATCATGTATCTCATGGGCTATGGAGGAGTTTAGATGAATAGCAACATTGTTGCTATTGGGTCATAAGGTAAGCACTGTGTATCTATGGTCTAGAAGATACACTTGTATCTATGGGGTCATAGAAAGCCGTTGTATCTATGGTGGTCATAGAGGAAGCACTTGTATCATTGGGTCTAGAGAAGCACTTGTATCTATGGTGGTCTAAGAGAGCCACTTGTATCTATGGGTCACAGATAAAGCACTTGTTATCTATGGGGGTCATATGAAACACTTGTATCTATGGGTCACAGAGAAGCACTTGTACTATGGGTCATAGAATCAGCTTTGTATCTATGGGGGTCATAGAGAAGCACTTGTTCTATGGGGTCATAGAGAGCACTTGTATCTTGGGGTCATATGAAAGCACTTGTATCTATGGGTCAAGAGAAGCACTTGTAATCTATGGGTCCAGAGAGCACTTGTACTAGGGGTCAATGGAAGCATCTTGTATCTATGGGTCACACAGAGAAGCACTTGTATCTATTATCGGGTCACAGAGAAGCAAACTTGTATCTATGGGGCCCAGAAAGCCCTTGTATCTATGTGGGTTCATAGTAAGCACTTTATCATTGGGGTCATTAGAAGCAACTGTATCTAGGGGGTCTGAGAAGCACTTGTACTCTGGGGTCATAGGAGCACTTGTATCTATGGAGGGGGTCATAGGAACACTTGTTAACTATGGGTCATAGAAAGTACTGTTCTAATGGGCATAGAGAAGCACTTGTATCTATGGGGTCCTAGAGAATCACTTGTTCTATGGGTCATGGGAAACACTTGTATCTATGGGTCATAGAGGGAAGCACGTGCTCTATGGGGTCAAGGAAGCACTTGTATCTATGGGGTCAAGAGAGAGGCACTTGTATCTATGGTCCATGAGAGCATTCTCTATGGGTCTATGAAAGCACTTGTATCTATGGGGTCTAGGGATCACTTGCAACATGGGGTCGCAGGGTAAGCACTTGCATCTATGGGTGTCATAGAGTAATCACTTGTATCTATTGGGGTCAAGATGAAGCCTTGATCTATGGGGTCATAGAGAAGCACTTGGTATCTATGGGGTCATAGGCACTGTACAGGTCAAGGACTATCTGAGAAATGAATGACTGGTAATCTACTAAATAAACAAGACATATCCACCACATCCTCCCCCCCCAATACCACAAGGCGTCCCTGTTTTCTCCATAGACTGTCTGGTCCTCATGAATAAACAGATGGCAGCAAATTATCTATGGGTCATAGGGAAGCCTATCATTGATAAGAGACATCTGGTATCCGCTAATAAGTGAATGACAATGCCAAATTCTATTCCATTTCCCAACATGGCTCCCCGTATTCTCCACGATCTACACTCACCGGCCACTTATTATGTCCACCAGCCTATAAACGGGTTGGACCCCCGCTTTTTGGCCTTCAATACTGCCGTCATCCTTCGTGGCATAGAATTCATCAACACGGTGCTGGAAGCTGTCCCTCAGAGCTTATGTTGGTCCATAGTGACATTGATTGGCATCACACAGTTCCGCAGATTTTGTCGGCTGCACATCCATGATGCGAATCTCCCGTTCCACCCCATCCACCACATCCCAAGATGCTACTCTTGGATTGAAGAATCTGGTGCTGTGGGAGGCCATTTGTGTCCAGTGGACCTCATGTGCATTTGAAAGAAAGTCGAGATATTCAGCTTTATTACATGGGCATATTCCTGCTGAAAGTACCTACATTATGTTACAGGGTACATTGTGCTCATAAGGGCTGACTGGTCGCAACCAATACTCGAGGTGGGCTGTGGGTTGTACCAAGGGGCCCAAAGATGCCATGACAATGATTCCCCACACCATGACCGACCCACCACCAACCAGCCTGGGCCGATACAAGCAGGATGGATCCGCTGCTTTCATGTGTTGTAACCAAATTCTGACCACTACCATCCGAATGTCGCAGGGAAATCGAGACTCTCAGACCAGGCAACGTTTTTTCAATCTGTCTGTCCCTTTCGATGGCTTGTGCAAATTGTAGCCTCAGTTTCCTGTTCTCTTACTGAAAGGAATGGGCACCCGGTGTGGTCTTCTGCTGCTGTAGCCCTAGCCCATCTGCCTCAAAAGTTCGACGTACTGTGCGATCAGAGCCTCTCTCGCCTACCTTGGTTGTAACGGGGGGCGATTTGATTCACTGTTGCCTTTCTATCAGCTCGAACCAGTCTGCCATTCCTTCCTCTGACCTCTGCATCAACAAGGCATTTCCGCCCACAGAACTGCCGCTCACTGGATGTTTTTTCTTTTTCGGACCATTCTCTGTAAACCCTAAGATGGTTGTGCGGAAAATCCCAGTAGATCAGCATTTTCGAAATACTCAGACCCACCCTTCTGCGCACCAATAACCATCCACGTTCAAAGGCCACAAATCACTTCTTCTTCCCCATTACTGATGTCGGAGAGAACTGCAGAGATTGTCTTGAACATGTCTACATGCCAACTCACTGATTGCCCGCCATGTTAATTGGGCGGACTTAAAATGAAAGTTTAACGCCAGTATGGCAGTTACCTCAATCAGATTGGCCGGTGAGTGTATCTACATAACAAGAGTAGACTAGTGTATCTATGTGGGTAACAGATCAACTATGTTCTTTAACTACCCTTGAACCCAAGCCCCATCCCTTTCCTATACCACATGGGCCCAATTGGACATTGAAGTAAGGAGGCACTGTCATCTATATTAATGCATGGCAAATGCCCCATTTCTCCCTTAAATCCCTGCAGAGACAATGTTTATCTGATCGATCTGGACATGAACGAAGGGCACCTGTATCTATGAGTATCGACAGTGTCTCAGACATGAAGAGCCAGGCATATGAACCTATTACAAATTACTAGGAACTCTTTCAAGTCTACCTCCCTTTGACCCATAGATTCACACTTCTTCCTCTTCCAGGTCTATCTCACCTATACCCTACAGATTATCTGCCCAAAACACAAGACGTTTAGACTTAACATGGCTTGCCATATGCCTAGTACGGCTGACTGAAGACAAGCATTTCGGTCAAACCATCTGCTTGTTGTGGGGAGATGTTCCGATGCATTTAAAAGCTGCATTCACATTGTCAAAGATTTAAAAACAAACTGCAATCTGCAAAAAAAAAGTGCTCAGATCAGGATTCTTGTGGGCCCATTCTTCCGTCGATCTGGTTGCGGGCACCCTGCACTGCTCCGACAGAGTGCCCAACTTTTTTTTTTGTGGCACCTTTAACAGGTTTGTGAACAAATATTCTTGGACAACTGCATGATAAATGTATCGCACAGACGCCCCCTTATTGCAGAATTTTGGTCAGCGGTTAGGTAGTCAGGTGTAGTGCAGCCACAACACAATACATGTTGCAAGCATTTTGCACTAAAAAGACATGCAGGGTGTTTAATAAATCTGGGCAAACACATTGGGAAAAAGCACATCAAAATATATCGGTTTGTTTTTTTACTTTCATCAAGGCCCATTCACACACCCGTTGAGAGACTAGTACGGCCGAAAGACCTTCCCCCATAAGAAAGGTGGCCGCACTGAGCGGCATCGTACTATCTTTTTCGTCAGCCATCTTATGTGCCATGCACATGGATCGCTATGGAGAGGGATGGGTCACCGCTCCTTATCTTCATCGTGGCTGAAATATGCCGTCTGTCAGTAGTGAAGAGTAGATGGCGCCTCCAATGTTTGCTAATATGCTATTCCCTTGGTGAAAGTCTGTGCACCTCTGAAGTAGAGTTATGGACTTACTCCTGGTTAGTTCTCTATGTTTTTTTTTAGCTTTGATACTAAAAAGAAGAAAATAAGTTTTTAAAAATTGTGTCGTGGTATATCGTTGGAGTTTTCATCCAGAGTGAAATACATTCTGTAAATAGGTGGTCTAAATATATACAGAAATATTTCCCATGTAGCAGTAGGGGCCCCCGAAATCAATTCACTGGAGTCGATGACAATGTTCAGACACATGGGCCTTATTCTAAAGTGTCCCCGGCCACATTTCCATCGTGGTTTTCCGACGTTTTTCGGGGATTAGCGGCCACTGGTAACCGTGTTTATAAGGGATCGGATTTTGGCGCATGGAAACGCTTCCTGCGACACACATCGAGGGCGTGCCCGTCGGGATCGTCGACATATTCGGACTAAGCGTCGGATTAAACTTTAAATTGTTGTCGCAAGACATCACTTAAAAACAGGAAGAAGAAGGTGAACTCTGGCGAACTGAGCGAGGCGTACATATGCGGATATCGGGGGGCTGCAATAATCTAAGTGACTCTGCAGCATCAGAATCATCTGACATTCCGGATATGGATCGGCATCATGGATGGGTAAGTAAACTGTGGCCCATTGTAACAGGTATGTGGCTTGCTCTGGTACAGATTAATTGAAGTGATGAATAAGCTGTGTTCTTTTTGGTGTCCTAATTAATGTACACAACCCCACTAATCAACGTTCTACCGTAATAAACAATCCTGTGGATGGTTTTTAGTAGTATAGGAAGCCCAAGAAACTTTCTCTTTAAGTCTAACCTTAATCTTATTTATCATCATTACTCTTTTCTGCAATATGTGGCATTTTAATGTACTTGCATATTTTTCTGTATCAATCTAGTAATGCTGAAACAATACAATGTCATGCAAAATTTTCACCTGTCCTGCTATCTCAAGTTCTGTACAAGTAACAGGAACTGGAAGTGAGCGGTGACTAATGTATAAAACAGAATAGATAGTTTCTTATTCCATGTTCATTGGCTAACTAGGAATTTATTTCAGATATTATGTATTTGTTCCTACTTTTTACTTTCCATCGCATATAACCCTGCACAAAACTGGCATTGGCAAAAGGAGTTCATTAAATTTCACAAATGTATATACTTTCACTTGGATCTATTACAATACTTTCAAGGCTATGTTCTATGTGCATAGTGACTTTCCATGCAGCTGTAAGATTCAAAATGTACTCTTAATAATCATCTTGATACAGAGCTAACACGATACAACTCTTGTACTATAAATGTATTAAAACCTACTGCAGATCATCGGCTAATATCCCGAATTCTATGCTTATGCTTTATAATATTTCTGTTTAATATACGTATTCCATAGCTGTGTATCAGGTGTGAATTACCTCCCGCCGAGGCTTTGCATTTTCATTCTGTGTAAGGACCCAGATTGACATGGCAGTATAATGGAATTGTTTATGCACATCATATTGTGGTACTACAGTATATACAGCCTTTTAAAGTTTCCAGATGGTAAACATTATTTGGTCATATTATTTAAAGGAGTTATCGCAACCATACTTACACTTATCTATCAAAGAATAGTAGAAGTTGGCGATTGCGGGGAGTCTGACTCTGGGACTCATCATTACCCTAATCAGTGTCGGACTGGAGTACTTGGTGTTCCCCCAGAGAAAATTTGGGGGGGGGTGGGGGTGGGAGCCACCCTCTTTAACAAGAAGACTACCAGACACTCTAATTGAAGTGTAAAACACTTTCCGGTGTATTTATCAGAAGGAGGAGCAGTGCTCACTCCTCTCCATAGAGAAGTGTGGGCATTGCTGTGCCAACAGGAGAGATATGCGCAGCGCTATCTCTTTCCCCGTGTATGGTGCCACACGTGTTGTGGCCACCTACCACCATCGGGAACCATCATTGCTGTCTATGGGGAGGTATATAAACTTGCAGCTCAATAGATGCACACCGACAATGGAAGTGTGTATGCCACCCTGTTCTAACCATTGGTGGGTAAAACATCTTATTATTTTACTGTGTACTGCTGCTGTAGCTCCTGTATGGGCTTATACTGTGGCTGTAGCGCCCTGTAGGGCCGGTACACCGCTTGTAGCTCCATGTATGAACTCGTGAACTCTACGGCTGAGATCCAGTTATGGCTGTGTAACGGCGCTGTAGCTCCATGTATGGCTGTGACTGCTGCTGTGTCTCCATGTATTGGCTGTGTCTGCGCGGCTGTTAGCTCCATGTAATGGCTGTGTACTTTGCGCGCTGTACTCAATGTATAGGCTGTGCACTTCGGCTGTGCTTTCCATGTATGACTTTTACTATGGCTGTAGCTCCACTGTATTGCTTGTAACAGCGGCTTATCCATGTAATACTATGTATTTACGGCTGTAGCGCCATGTATGGCTAGTTAAGCTAACGGCGTAGCTCCATATGGCTGTGTACTAATCGGCTGTGGCTTCATGTATGACTGTGCACTACTAACGGCTGGTAGCTCCATGATGGCTGTGTACGTCTCCAGCGCTGGTATCTCGTGACGTTCTTCCCAGGCGTAGCTCATTATGAGGTCTGTGTTGATCGCATATTCTAATGTCTCGATACTGAGGCGTTTAGCTCCATGTTGCTTGCGCGCTATATCCTGGTACTGTGCTCCAGTAGGTGCTATGTCTCCTGTTAGCTCGTATGGCTGTGTACCAGGTGGCTGTAGCTCCATTATGACTGTGTACTACGCTTGTGCTCAGTAGCCTGCTGTGAGCTCTTAGGTGTTTCTCGAGTTCTCAGTAGACTGCACTAGGGCTGTAGCGCCATGTCTGCTAAGCTGTCGTCTGCGGCTGCCTCTAGATCTCCATGTATGGTCTGTGTACGGTGTAATGCGTCTGTTAGCTCCATTAGGACTGTGTACACGGCTGTAGCTCCATGTATGTATTTTACGCAGCTGTAATGCTCCACTTATGGCTGTGCACTACAACTGTAGCTCATACTGCCGAAGCTGTGTACTGGTCCTTACTGGTGACTACTGACGGCTGGTAGCTGGGCCTGTAGTCCTGTATGGCGTGGTCGATTGCGGCTGTAGCTCCATTATGGCCTGTGACTGCGGTGTATCCTTGTACTCCAAGGTATTATGTTTAGGCTGTATATATGTCTATGTTTAGGCTGTATATATGTCTTTGAGGTGGTAAAAAAGTCTAGTCATGAATAAGGTAGCATATGTATCTATGGGTTTATGGAGAGGTCTTGGCATGAAATAGGCTCCATATCTACAAATCATCCAAACTTTTCTGCCCACCTTGACGTCCACTTGGCTCAACCTTGGGCCACCGTAGACCCTGAAGTCTTATAATTCGCTGGTATCCTATCGGTTAAAACGGACCCACTCGGAGGAGACAAAAATCGAGAGTTACTCAGACAAGAAAGTAAATGTATTATTAAATTCAACGCCATGGGCAGACTAGGGATGAATGACAAAAATGACTACAGTGTGTTCCTCTGATTATCCCTTAGACATAAAATTAAATGCTTTATATGGGCAGATTAGGAATATACGGTATAGACTACTTAAGTATGTTCCGCTGATTGTTCCTTCCGCTATAAGCATAAGCCACTATGTTCTTATTATGGCTGTGATAGATGTCCGATACACCGCTAGTAGCATAAGAGAGGATAAAAAACAGATATAGGAGTAGGTTTCTGTAGGGTTATGCCTGTTATAGTTGTTTTTAGCTAACATTAATCGTGTTTTTAACGTTTGTTTGTATGCTATGCCTATAATTTGGATCGGCATTTTATGTTTACACTGTTCCCTTGACTACACCCGCCGGCGTCTACGCATATATTGTGCGAGTCGGGGGCGGATGACGTCAACGGTTTGAGAAAGCGCTAGCAAGCGCGAAACGGCCCGTCGCCAGGCCCCGCCACTTCCCTGTACCTTGCACCGACAATAAAGGACTTGTTTTGCACACTACGGTGAGTGCCGCTTTTTCCTTCTTCATTTATGTTTCCTTGGGCCACCGTAGCCTGACGTCTTGTTGCTTTGCACCAGCATCTCTTGCCCGTTGTGGGTCAACAGCAATCTATACTACAAATGAGATCCAGTCTAGCAAAGTCCAGATTAACGTTAAAGGGTAAGAAATGAAGGAGAGACCTGAGTAACCCAACGTGAAACCAGGTAGGTGGCACATCAGATCCACCATCCGTTTCTCTGTGTGGTTATGAATGTTGGCTGGATTGGTAAAAACCATTGAGAACTTGCACTAAGGAGCATCAGAGGAGAGCCTGACAGTAGGGACAGTAGTTTTTGTTATAGGAACGCATTCCCATATCTTTAGATTTCCTTAGTTTTGCTTGAACAACATCCAAAACATGACAGATCATCTTCGTTCAAACCCTTAGAACTGAATCCAACTAGATCGCTCCGTCGGCGAAAAAAAAAACTCCTGATGTCTTCACTTTTTCTTGTTTATTTCAGGATCCAACTTGACGAGTGAACGAAACTTTCATCCAAAGCTCCTTATGACAACGTCAAGAATGTCCAAGGATCTTGAAGATAACGGCGCCTATTAAAACTGCAAGGACCCAATAAAGACTCTTCGTGTTGAAGCCCCTATAGACAAGACAAGTGAAGCCTTCACCTGATCTTCTCTGGGTTCTCTGGTGACACCTGGTAGGATGTTCAGGATCATCTTTTTAATTGTGTGTCAGTCGGAATCACCCTCAAGGCGCCTTGGCGTTTCATGACATTTATGGAGTAGGGAAGGAAAGGGCTGCTTTGAATCAGCCCGCCGAGAAGACATCTTATTATTTTTAATAACATTCATTAAAATCCTTGTTTCCTGCATTCATTGGAGGGGGCTGTCACCATTACCCAGAGATGTGCTTAAAAGCAGATGCCTTTTTTTGTAAAAGTCGGATCTCGATAGATTAAACAAGCGAGAGCTGCCAACTTGTCAACGAGTGACACGCTGACAAATACCAAGTGTCTCTCCATGGCCGGTCCATTACTCGTAACTTGTACTTTCCCATAACCCACTGACTTACCGGCGACTGCTACTGTGCTGGAAGTCTATGATGATTTTTGTTCGTTTCAAGGAGAAAGTTGACCTCTTTGGGGACGTGGCTCTATGGAAGGTCTTCGAGAGAGAGAAAGTTGACCTCTTTGGGGACGTGGCTCTATGGAACGTCTTCGAGAGAGAGAAAGTTGACCTCTTTGGAGATGAGGCTCTGTGGAAGGTCTTCGGGAAGAGAAGACTTCTGACGAGAGACTCTTTCCTGAGAAAGACAGAATCAATTTTCTTCAAAGACAAGTCATTCAGACGCAAGGGACTCTACGACCTGGCAGGTCATTATATATAAACTGTAAAGCTTTCCTGAAACAACCACCAGTCGGTGGACTTCTACAGTGGTTGTCATTTCATAGAAGATGGCTTAGAAAAGCCTACACAAGATTTGTGCTTAATAAGAGGTCGGTCTTCTCAAAAAGTTGGCCCAAAGGATGGTGCAGTAAACATGGACATGAAAAGTTGGGTTAACAAAATATACCATGTTGGGGATATGTGTCAGATCAATGGGGGTTTAACCTCTAATGATCCATAGATAGAGGAACTCTGGTCTTATTATGGGTCTTCTCAAAAGTTGGAGATGTTTTTCTGTAGCTTCAAGTGATCTTTTGGTCCAAAGAAAGTCCCAAAATACTACCATAGACATTACAAAAAGTAAGATTGTCCCACCACAGAAATTTTACGTGATCGGTGACAGAATGTTGAAGGTCCGAGTTGACCCCTGGACCAAACAGCAATGAAATGAAAAACCTGTCTGAATAATTGTGTGATCTTCTCAAAAAGATGAAGAGGCATCACTAAAGGGCATAAAAAGCTTTTTGTCCCAAAGAAAAAAAATTTGGGCCGACATATGGGAATGTCCTACTACAGACAAGATCGAGGACAAGATTCAGATCACCGGGAATCACCCCAATCTGGAGGATGGGCAACCAAAGGAACCACTAGACCGTGCATGGCCGAAAGCCCATTACTCTATTCGGCTACTAGAGAGAGGATTAAGGGGGATTTTTTCAAACCCTGTTCTTCTGATTTGGGACTTTTCATCAGTCATACCCACCATGATCTGATACTTTTCACCTCTCAATAGTCTAATCGCCATTTTGTTGGGCTCACTTAGTTTTATGAGATGGGGCATGAGCTGACGTGGAGGACTGACCTACTCTATTATATTTCGATAAGCGGTGTCAGGGTCCTGGGTCTGTGGACCCTCTGGACCACCGTGGGAGATGTTGGTAGCCGACACCAGAGCCCGCCTCAAAGCGGGATGGTCTTGCTGCGGCAGGGTACCACCAGGTCATTCCACAGGTGCAACTAGCACGCAGTGGTAGCCGAGGTCGCGGTACAGAATCGGAATCCAGGCTCAAGTTCAGGAACAGGCACAAAGTCAGGGCAGGCGGCAGAGATGCAGAGGTCAAAGGTTAGGTCCGAGGTCACAACAGGAATACAGGCAAGGCAAGCATGGAACAGGTACTCACAGGAAGCTTTCACTAAGGCAGGGAGGGCAAAGATCCGGCAGGGTATCCTGGGAACAGCCGGACTTTAAGGAAACCCGGGAGTGCCAGTGCCAATCAGAGTGCCGGCGCTCGTGCCCTAGGGAGCGGAGACGCGTCCGCGGACCAGGCCGGATGGAAACAGGAGCGTGGAGAGGTGAGTTTGGGGCTAGGGCCGGGGGGCGGTGCCAATCAGAGGTGCGCTGGCCCTATAAATCCTAGAGTGCCGGCGCTCGTGCCCTAGGGAGCGGGGACGTATGCGCAGACCAGGCCAAGCGGGAGCAGCAGCGTGGAGAGGTGAGTTTGGTGCTGGGGCCAGGGGGCAGCACCACTGAGAGGGGCACAGGGTGGCACCCGTGACATGGGGGTTCACATACTTTTTTTCTTGCCATTTTGCTTGAGTTTGAGCTGTAGTATCTATGGGAGACAATTGGGAATAGGGGTAAATGTGGCAATCAGAGCTTTTGGTGATAGGAAATCCATGTAAAAGTAAAAGTAGACGGTCAAAAACTCAGATCTCCATTATTTTATGGAGCGCAATGGTTAACGAGTCGTATTCGCTACGAAATCCACCACCGGATAGTCCATCCGCTTTGCCTTTTGAAACCTTAATTGCTTTCCCCTGCTCCTACAGCATCGAGGCGCGTCTCCTAATTATCCCAAACGCTTTTCTCATTATCCGCTCACAAATAACATAATATTATGACAGCATTTTAATGTGCAAAATAATAAGCGAATGGCGATTGTCATTGTCGTGCCACAAAGACGAAATCTACGGGACACACACACGTTGATGGCGAGCCGTCATTATCCCTCCCCGCAATGTCACATTGAGAGGAGGCAGCAAGTGCTTCTGGCATCTCCATCTATATAATGAATAGGAAGGACCATAAATAATAAAAAATATATATAAAAAATGGCCCTATCCGGACTATTTACTATATAACTATTGCATTGCCGTTGTTCTATCTTATTAATTTTGTATCCGCAAGACCCAACAGCGCAAATTGCGATGGAAAAAAACTATATATAAAATTCCCAAAAGTTATAAAAAATTCTGAAAAACTACTGGCCTGGTATGTGGAAACTCTGAATTTCTGGGAATCAGTGAGGAACAATGGATGGCAGCCAATCATAGCTCATTTTTCATGTTCTCTACTGTATAGAAGGTGGATTCTGGGTAATTCTGTGTAGGAAGCCTTCACAGCTCCCTCTCACCTTTCATCAATGGGTCCCAGTGAGAGCAGTGTACCTTGTTCATATATTAATACACACATCTTGGGTCCTTGGGCTATAGAAGGTGCCTGTGTCTTAAGGTTCCTGCATGGGTAGGTGTCTGAGCAATAAGGTTCCTGCATGGGAAGTTACCTGAACAATAAAATTACTGTATGTGAAATTGCTTTAGCAATAAGATACCTGTATGGTAAAGTGCCTGAGCAAAAAAGGTCCTGTATATAAGGTGCCTGAGCAATAAGGTTACTGTATGTAAAATTGCTTTTGCAATAAGATTCCAGTATGGTAAAATGCCTGCACAATAAAGTTCCTGTATGGGAAGGTGCCTGAGTAATAAGGTTCTTGTATGGGTAGCTGCCTAAACAATAAAGTTCCTGTATGGGAAGGTGTCTGAGCAATAAGGTTCCTGCATGGGAACCTACCTGCATGGGAAGCTAACTGAACAATAAGGTTCCTGCATGGGAAGTTACCTGAACAATAAGGTTACTGTATGTGAAATTGCTTTAGCAATAAAATTCCTGTATGATAAAGTGCCTGAGCAAAAAAGTTCCTGTATATAAGGTGCCTGAGCAAGAAGGTTACTGTATGTGAAATTGCTTCAGCAATAAGATTTTAGTATGGTAAAGTGCCTGCATAAAGTTCCTGTATGGGAAGGTGCCTGAGCAATAAGGTTCTTGTATGGGTAGCTGCCTAAACAATAAAGTTCCTGTATGGGAAGGTGTCTGAGCAATAAGGTTCCTGCATGGGAACCTACCTGCATGGGAAGCTACCTGAACAATAAGGTTCCTGCATGGGAAGCTACCTGAACAATAAGGTTCCTGCATGGGAAGCTACCTGAACAATAAG
>WNYA01001738.1:8818-26174 GCA_019512145.1 Engystomops pustulosus | reverse complement strand
ACCATCCTTGTATGTGGACCATAACTAGGGTTCCATCCTTGTATGTGGACCATACTAGGGTTCCATCCTTGTATGTGGACCATACTAGGGTTCCCATCCTTGTAGTGGACCATTACTAGGGTTCCATCCTTGTTGTGGACCATACTAGGTTCCATCCTTGTATGTGGACCATACTAGGTCCATCCTTTTATGTGTGACTCATACTAGGGTTCCATCCTTTGTATGTGGACCATACTAGGGTTCCATCATGTATGTGGACATACTAGGTTCCATCCTTGTATGTGGATCCATACTAGGGTTCCTCCCTTGTATGTGGGACCATACTAGGTTCCATACCTTGTTATGTGGACCATACTAGGGTTCCATCCTTGTATGTGGACCATACTAGGGTTCCATTCCTGTATGTGGGACCATACTAGGGTTCCATCCTTTATGTGGACCATACTAGGGGGTCCATCCTTTTATGTGGACCATATCGGGTTCACATCCTGTAGTGGACCATACTAGTGGTTCCATCCTTGTATGTGACCATACTAGGGTTCCATCCTTGTAGGTGGACCATACTAGGGTTCCATCCTTTATGTGGACCTTACTAGCGTTCCATCCTTGTATGTGGACCATATATAGGGTTGTCCAACCATACTAGGGTCATGCTAATTGGACCATACTAGGGTTCATCCTTTTATGTGGGACCATACAGGGTTCCATCCTTGTATGTGGACCATACTGGGTACTAGGGTTCCATCCTTGTATGTGGACCATACTAGGGTTCCATCCTTATATGTGGACCATACTAGGGTTCCATCCTTATATGTGGACCATACTAGGGTTCCATCCTTATATGTGGACCATACTAGGGTTCCATCCTATTGTGTGGACCATACTAGGGTTCCATCCTTGTATGTGGACAATACTAGGGTTCCATCCTTGTATGTGGACCATACTAGGGTTCCATCCTTGTATGTGGACCATACTAGGGTTCCACGTCCATGAATGTCTGACATTTCAGGAAACAAAGCAATGGCCTCATATCCCTTTGGGTCTTTCTAGTGTTCATCCTCCACCTCATTCTCTTTCCTCCCGAAACCCTGTGGATCTGCTCATTTATATCAACCCTCGAGACATTCTCCTCATCTTAAGTTTCTCCTCAATTCATTACGAGGTGGGGAGGGTATCCTCCTATCAGCGAGCACTGCTCTTGTTCCGTAAATGTCATTTCACAGCTATTAGAGAAGGACTTAGCCGCGTGCCTCTGTGCTAAACGCCACCATCTCATTACGGTCGGAGATTTCGCCGAGGCATCAATGAAGCTACCCGCTGGTTTTGTTGTCTACATCATTTACAGCCTCGGATAGTTAAATGGGAAAACGTTTCAGGGAGAACCTCTTGTCGCTTCCTCCACAACCTGATATTATATTTACACAGCTGAAACCCATTCAACTGGAGACCCCATAAAAAAGATAAAANNNNAGATAAAAATTGTTACCCTTTCATAAGCTGATTGATACCACCAGACTTTCTGACCATCAGACCCAAGTCCTTCTTCCTCTTCGCTTGTCCTAACGAAAGATGAATTAGATTTACTTGGATGGGTTCCTAAAAAGTACAGCTACTATGTAGACAGATAAGGAACACACGTTCTACAAACAAGCCACCTGGATCCAAAGGCACCAACCATTGGGTAATACTAGTGTCCCAAAACGAATGTCCCAAAAGAACAGCAGCCTGATCAGTATGAAGTCTTCTGCTTGTCTTTATCTACCTTGTCCTCCATCCACTCGAGAAGTCTCCCACACCAATTGTGGGTGAGATTAATTATAATAGGATCGAATTCCTTAGAACCCATTAGAAGGAAAAGCTACGTTTGCAGAGCAGGGTAGCTGCACATCTAACCAAGCCACCTGGACCCATGGCATCCAACCATCTAGTATGTGGTAGTGGTGGCTACAATGTTTCAAGGTCAGGCGGGTTACATGAAAACCTGACTGATAAACAGTAGGACAAATTTTTTGTTGGGTTCTTTCTAGTTGTCCTCTTTCCTTCTGTGGATATCCATCTACGAAGGTTCCCACCACCAAATGTGGATGAGATAATCTGTAATTGTCTCCAATTCCTTAGAAACCCATAGAAAGAAGACAGAGCTAATTTGTACACAAGCCAACCTGGAGCCAATGACATCAACATATCTAGAAATTCTAGTGTAGGCTACAACGTTCAAGATCAGGCTGTCCAGAAGATACCAGCCTGATAAAGTACCAGGGGATTTCTCTTTGGGTTCTTCGGCTTATCTTTATCTCCGTTATCCTCTACCCATCTATGAGTAGATCCCGCATCAGTTGCAGGTGGGATTCATTTATATCTGGGTCAAATTCCTTAGAACCCATAAGAAGTAAGAGCTAAGTTTGCAGAGCAGGGTAGCTGCACATCTAACCAAGCCACCTGGATCCAATAGCTCCAAACCATCTAGTATTGGTAGTGTGGCTACAAGTTCAAGATCAGACGGGCTTACAAGAAAGCCTGACTAATAACAGTGTGGTCTTGTGGATATCCCATCTACGAGAAGGTTCCCCACCCAATATTGGATGAGATAAATCTGTAATTGGCTCCAATTCCTTAGAAAACCCATTAGAAAGGAAGAGCTACGTTTGCAGAGCGGGTAGTGCACATCTAACCAATCCACCTGGACCCAATGGCATCAACCATTCTAGTATGTATGGGTGGCTTCAATGTTCAAGATCAGATGGGCTTCCAAGAAAGCCTGATGATAAAGAGTAGGGACATTGGGTCTTCCTAGTTGTCCTTGTCCTCTTTCCTCCTAGTGGAGATTCCATCTATGATCATGTTCCATAGAGGGAATAGAATAAATTTGGAATTGGCCATTGATCTTAGAAAAACTTCTGAGGACCCTTAACGAGCCACCAGGAGCCGATGTCCTCCAGTCGTCTAGTAATAGTAGGTCGGTTCCAAGCTACTCATGGTCTTTCTACTGTTGCACTTAGCTAACCCTCCACTTTGCTCTGGGTAAAGGCTGTAGCAGCCATTGGTTTCAATTACAGCAGTCACTAAGAGCAGAGGGAGGAGCTATTGAGTAGTTTACTGCAGCAGTGAGCAGAGCACAAGAAGTCTGAGGGTATGTCCACAGTGCACTTGAAGTACAATTGCAAGGTAGATACCCTGGACAGTAGTTTAATTGCACCCGTTGTGTATACTGTTAGTAGCGCAGTGCTGTGAAATGGATGAAACTGGAGCTGTCTCCACTGATGTGAGTATTGTCCCTGGAAATCTGGTAATTAACCTTTGGGTTATGTTGTTAGTAGCAGCAGTGACTGTGAAATATGGATATATTCCAGGTTTATACTGAGGGTGACCTCACACTCGTGCTCTGTGCTCATGCCAGTAACATGAGGTACTGTCCTGGGAATATGTAGTCTCATCTTGTGTATATCTGTTAGTAACAGCAGGACTGTGAAATACGGATTTATATTCCAGCTTTATCTGGGGGTGTCCTCACACTGCTGTTTTTGTGCTCACTGTGGCCAGTGTTCGGTTTGTTCCCTGGAGTGATACTGTATGTAATCAGACATTTGTGTATATTGTTAGTAGCAGCAGATGTGAAATATGGATTATATATGCCAGGTTTGTACTGAGGGTGACCTCACACTGCTGTGCTCTGTGTTAACTGCGTTCAGCTTGAGGTATTGTCCCTGGAGTTAATATAATCATCTTTGTGTATGTTGTAAGTAGCAGCAGAGGACTGTGAAATATTGATTTATATTCCTGATTATACCGGGGGAGTCCTCACACTTCTGTGCACTGTGCTCACTGCCGTCTGCTTGAGGTACTTTCCTTTGGAAGGATGTGTAAGCATATCTTTTGCATGTTCTAAAGTAGCAGCAGGACTGTGATATTGATTTCTATTCAAGGATTATACTGGAGGCTTGTCCACACTGCCTGTGCTCTGTGCTCTCTGCGGCCAGCGTGAGGCATGTGACCTTACTACTCTACATTTCACTACTCCCAACCCATCCACTCTGCTCTGAGTAAAGCTGGTACCAGTTTCAATAACTACAGCAGTCAATTCAAGCTATGGGAAGTGGTTTTGGATTCAGTTCAATGCAGAGAGCTAAGAGCACAGCAGTGTAGGGCCAAACAATATTGTAGATTAAGCAGCTCTCAGTGGGTGACATGTAAATCCCAATAAAAGTCAAAGTCATTATTCAACGGGTGGATTCCCTTTAAGCAGGAGTAAGTGGCAGCGCAGCAGGCGCCGCCGCAGCAGGAAGTGGCCCCCGCAGCGCCTTGGAGGGGGCCAGTTACCAATCCATATATCTAATAATCCGACGCGGCAAGATCTGCGGCTCGCCTCTCATAGGGGCCATGTTTTGGGCGGCTTTCCCAGTACAGTTATGTGCATCCAGGAAGGACATTTGCTAAAATTAGCGGCTCCTCGTCTCAGACACGCCGGGATTAATACCCTGACCGTTTTCGAGCGGGGGTCTACATAGGATGGAAGCCACACCGTGCCAGCGCCTACTTTATACATAATTCATGTCCTATCCAGGGGTTTGTTGGCGGATCGCCCGTTTCCGGGTCAGCTTTCATCAGGTGCCACTGCCAGCTCCGGGACGGATGGAGTACAGGTCACAGAACTGACCCGACCTCGACCCCCAGGTCCGGTCTGTACATGATCAAGAAAGGGAAGAAGCAGAATCTATAAAAAAAAAAAAAATTACTAAGATTTTGTCAAATTTTTTAACGCATTCTGTAATTCTCCTGGAAATCTAGACTACAATTTGCCACGTGGCGTTACCATTCCTCCAAATGGGCAGCCGTGATTGGAGGAGTACAGAGGAACGGATGAAAATTGTTTTACTCCTTCAAGAGTTCAAAATATTTGCTAAAATGTATAGAAATGGATCATAGTATGTATTGTGCCTCATTAACTCCTCTTGGAATAAATTACAAGTGGGCGTTAACCATTACCCAAAATCGACAGCCGCGGTGGACATTGTTGTGACAAGTAGCTTATTCCCTATATAGACTAGTAGAGGGTACAATGAAGTATAGAATTAATTGGCTTATTTCCCGGCGGAATGAAACAGAGGAACGGCATGAAGCGTTACTAAGAGTAACATTTGCTAAAAATGTATAAATTTACTCGGATTCTGTCATTTTTCTTGCATTGTGTCGTTCCTCATTAACTCCTCCTGGAAATCTAGGACTAATTGGCAAGTGGGCGTTACCATTCCCCCCAAGGGCAGCCGGTGATGGGACATAGTTTGACAAGTCTCTTTATTCCCTATAGGGACAGTAGAGGGTTAAAATCAGTGTTCAATTAATGCCCCTATTCCCAGAGGAGTACCAGAGGAACGGCAATCAATTTCTATACCTGTTTTAGCAATATTTCAACTCTTTGGAGTCGAAGAGTTGAAATATTTACTAAAAAGCATAGAAATTTACTAGATTCTGTCAATTTCAGCATGTAGTGTCGTCTCATTAACTCCTCTTGGAATACAGGGATAAATTGACAAGTGGCGTGACCCATTCTTCACATGGGCAACCGTGGTGGCACAAGTGCTTATTCCCTATACAGACAAGTAGAGGGGTAAATCGAATTGTTCAATATTTTCTCAACTTCCTGGAGGAAGAAAGAGGACGCATAAAATTTGTTCAGTATTTCCCTTAGTAATTACTATCAAGTTTAGCCAATGAGTACAAGATTTAGTCAGTCAGTTCAATGGGTTGTTCGGCAATCAGTAATTCCCTGGAAATTTAGGGAGTAAATTGGCAACGTGGGATTTTATCCCATTCATTCTCAGAATGGGCGGTTCCAGTTAGATTGCCAGTTTTCAAATCTACGACATAGCAGGGGTCAAAATCAGTTGTACATCCTATCCTCATTTCCAGGAGGCTACACAGAGGGACGGGCATACAAAATTGGGTAGCTTAGGCATCTTTCCAGGTTATCCTTCTCAAAATAAAAAGGGAGCTCATACTTTGTACAGACTCTGAACCAGGTTTCTGGGGGGTGGAATTCACATACAGCCTCCCTCCCCTTAATTAATTGAGAAGAGGGTCGCCAACTACACTTTTGCCCCTACAATTACGGGAAAGTTTGTATGATTTTGCTGAATTCCAGAATCACTGGAAATCATTTCTATGAGATTGTATTGTCAAGGGGTGGGTTTCTTTTGAACGGGCGGGGTTTGTATGTCGTTTCAGGGAGAACCTCTTGTCGCTTCCTCCACAACCTGATATTATGTTTACACAGCTGAAACCCATTCAACTGGAGACCCCATAAAAAAAGATAAAAATTGCTTTCCTTTTATGAGCTGATTGCTACCACCACACTTCTGACCATCAGACCCAAGTCCTTCTTCCTCTTCCTTGTCCTACCATGAAAGATGAATTAGATTTACTTGGCATGGGTTCCTAAAAAAGTACAGCTACATATGTAGAGCAGATAAGGAACAACGTTCTACAAACAAGCCACCTGGATCCAAAGGCACCAACCATTGGGTAATACTAGTGTCCCAAAACGAATGTCCCAAAAGAACAGCAGCCTGATCAAGTATGAAGGTCCTTCTGCTTGTCTTTATCTACCTTGTCCTCCATCCATCTCGGAAGATAAGGAACAACGTTCTACAAACAAGCCACCTGGATCCAAAGGCACCAACCATTGGGTAATACTAGTGTCCCAAAACGAATGTCCCAAAAGAACAGCAGCCTGATCAAGTATGAAGGTCCTTCTGCTTGTCTTTATCTACCTTGTCCTCCATCCATCTCGGAGAAGTCTCCCACCACCAATTGTGGGTGAGATTAATTTATAATAGGATCGAATTCCTTAGAAACCCATTAGAAAGGAAGAGCTACGTTTGCAGAGCAGGGTAGCTGCACATCTAACCAAGCCACCTGGACCCAATGGCATCCAACCATCTAGTATTGGTACTGGTGGCTACAATGTTCAAGATCAGGCGGGCTTACAAGAAAACCTGACTGATAAACAGTAGGGACAAATTTTTTTGTTGGGTCTTTCTAGTTGTCCTCTTTCCTTCTTGTGGATATCCCATCTACGAGAAGGTTCCCACCACCAAATGTGGATGAGATAAATCTGTAATTGTCTCCAACACTGCTTCTGTGTTCCGTAAAGTCATTCACAGCTATTAGAGAAGCGACTTAAGCCGCGTGCCTCTGTGGCTAAACGACCACCATCTCATTACGGCGGAGGGGATTGATTTAGCCCCGAGGACAATGAAGCTACCCGCTGGTTTTGTTGTCGACATCATGTCACCTCGGGCTAGTTTAAGGGAAGAAAACGTTTCAGGGAGAAACCTCTTGTCGCCTTTCCTCCACAACTGTTTAGTATTTACACAGCTGAAACCCATTAAACTGGAGACCCCATAAAAAAGATTAAAAATTGTTACCCTTTTCATAAGCTGATGATACCACCAGACGTCGACCATCAGACCCCCAGTCCTCTTCACTCTTCCTTGTCATACAGGAAAGATGAATTAGATTTACTTGGCATGGGTTCATAAAAAAGTTACAGCTACATATGTAGAGCAGATAAGGAACAACGTTCTACAAACAA
Source organism: Engystomops pustulosus (assembly GCA_019512145.1). Lineage (NCBI taxonomy): Eukaryota > Metazoa > Chordata > Amphibia > Anura > Leptodactylidae > Engystomops > Engystomops pustulosus. Next base: position 18,583 of record WNYA01001738.1, on the reverse strand, counting down.
GCCACCTGGATTCCAAAGGCACCAACCCATTGGGTAACTGTGTCCAAAACGAAGTCCAAAAGAACAGCAACCTGATCAAGTATTGAGGTCTTCTGCTTGTCTTATCTACCTTGTCTCCATCCATCAGGAGAGAAGGCTCCCAACCACCAATTGGGGTGAGATTAATTTATAATAGGATCGAATTCCTTAGAAACCCTTAGACGGGAAAGCTACGTTTGCAGAGCAGGGTAGCTGCACATCTAACCAAGCCACCTGGACCCAATGGCATCCAACCATCTAGTATTGGTAGTGGTGGCTACAATGTTCAAGGTCAGGCGGGCTTACATGAAAACCTGACTGATAAACAGTAGGGACAAATTTTTTTGTTGGGTCTTTCTAGTTGTCCTCTTTCCTTCTTGTGGATATCCCATCTACGAGAAGGTTCCCACCACCAAATGTGGATGAGATAAATCTGTAATTGTCTCCAATTCCTTAGAAACCCATTAGAAAGGAAGATCTACGTTTGTACACAAGCCACCTGGATCCAATGACATCCAACCATCTAGTAATTCTAGTGTAGGCTACAACGTTCAAGATCAGGCTGTCCCAGAAGATCACCAGCCTGATAAAGTACCAGGGGATTTCTCTTTGGGTTCTTCGGCTTATCTTTATCTCCGTTATCCTCTACCCATCTATGAGTAGGATCCCGCCATCAGTTGCAGGTGGGATTCATTTATATCTGGGTCAAATTCCTTAGAAACCCATAAGAAAGTAAGAGCTAAGTTTGCAGAGCAGGGTAGCTGCACATCTAACCAAGCCACCTGGATCCAATAGCATCCAACCATCTAGTATTGGTAGTGGTGGCTACAATGTTCAAGATCAGACGGGCTTACAAGAAAGCCTGACTAATAAACAGTGTGGTCTTGTGGATATCCCATCTACGAGAAGGTTCCCACCACCAAATATGGATGAGATAAATCTGTAATTGGCTCCAATTCCTTAGAAACCCATTAGAAAGGAAGAGCTACGTTTGCAGAGCAGGGTAGCTGCACATCTAACCAATCCACCTGGACCCAATGGCATCCAACCATCTAGTATTGGTAGTGGTGGCTTCAATGTTCAAGATCAGATGGGCTTCCAAGAAAGCCTGACTGATAAAGAGTAGGGACATTTGGGTCTTCCTAGTTGTCCTTGTCCTCTTTCCTCCTCGTGGAGATCCCATCTATGATCATGTTCCATAGAGGGAATGAGAATAATTTGGAATTGGTCCATTGATCTTAGAAAAACTTCTGAGGAACCTTAACCGAGCCACCAGGAGCCGATGTCCTCCAGTCGTCTAGTAATAGTAGGGTCGGTTACAAAGCTACTCATGGTCTTTCTACTGTGCACTTAGCTAACCCTCCACTTTGCTCTGGGTAAAGGCTGTAGCAGCCATTGGTTTCAATACTACAGCAGTCACTAAGAGCAGAGGGGAGGAGCTATTGAGTAGTTTACTGCAGAGTGAGCAGAGCACAGAAGTCTGAGGGTATGTCCACAGTGCACTTGAAGTACAATTGCAAGGTAGATACCCTGGACAGTAGTTTAATTGCACCGTTGTGTATACTGTTAGTAGCAGCAGTGCTGTGAAAATGGATTGAAACTGGAGCTGTCCTCACACTGATGTGAGGTATTGTCCCTGGAAATCTGTGTAATTAAACCTTTGGGTATGTTGTTAGTAGCAGCAGGACTGTGAAATATGGATTTATATTCCAGGTTTATACTGAGGGTGACCTCACACTGCTGTGCTCTGTGCTCACTGCAGCTAACATGAGGTACTGTCCTGGGAGATATGTAGTCATATCTTTGTGTATCTTGTTAGTAACAGCAGGACTGTGAAATACGGATTTATATTCCAGCTTTATACTGGGGGGTGTCCTCACACTGCTGTGTTTTGTGCTCACTGTGGCCAGTGTTCGGTTTTGTCCCTGGAGTGATACTGTATGTAATCAGACATTTGTGTATATTGTTAGTAGCAGCAGGACTGTGAAATATGGATTTATATGCCAGGTTTGTACTGAGGGTGACCTCACACTGCTGTGCTCTGTGTTAACTGCGTTCAGCTTGAGGTATTGTCCCTGGAGTTATATATAATCATATCTTTGTGTATGTTGTAAGTAGCAGCAGGACTGTGAAATATTGATTTATATTCCTGGATTATACTGGGGGAGTCCTCACACTTCTGTGCACTGTGCTCACTGCAGTCTGCTTGAGGTACTTTCCTTGGAAGGATGTGTAAGCATATCTTTTTGCATGTTCTAAGTAGCAGCAGGACTGTGAAATATTGATTTCTATTCAAGGATTATACTGGAGGCTTGTCCTCACACTGCTGTGCTCTGTGCTCTCTGCGGCCAGCGTGAGGCATTGTGACCTTACCTCTCTACATTTCACTACTCCCCAACCCCTCCACTCTGCTCTGAGTAAAAGCTGGTACCAGTTTCAATACTACAGCAGTCAATCAGAGCTATGGGAAGTGGTTTTGGATTCAGTTCAATGCAGAGAGCTAAGAGCACAGCAGTGTGAGGCCAAACAATCCATTGTATGATTAAGCAGCTCTCAGGGGGTGACAATGTAAATCCCAATTAAAAAGTCAAAGTCATTATTCACACGGGTGATATCCCTTTAAGCAGAGTAAGTGTGCAGCAGCAGCCGCCGCCGCAGCGGAGAGTTTCCACCCCGCGAGCGGAATCACGGGCGGTAGGCGAGCAAGGGGAGCTTGGATCACACCCATTAGAACGCACATTTTCACGGCAAAACTGAGCGAAGCTTACCTGCCAGGCCCCTTTGTTTGGTGACTCACACCACCGGCCACTTCTCTTCTGTCCGCATCCTAGCCGTTTCTACCTTTGTCCCACAATCCTCCATTGCTATCTTTATCCCCGCTACCTTTTTTCTTTTATCAGGACCAACATGGACCAAGTCTCGGCCAGATAGAAACAAGTAGCTAGGGCGGATTTTACAGAAAGATGGTGAGGGGGGCGGGCACGTACTTAGATGACAACTACCATAGTCCCTAAAATGACTCACAAAGCTACCCCTACCACTACTGGGGTTTACAAAAGCTGGACATGTGGCACGAAACTGAGCCGAGTACGAATGGAGGTTCTGAATACTGCCTGCGCTGCGTCTTGTCCGAGGGGGCGGTTTTACAGTTGGCCAATCGGTGGCTGGCATCATCACAAGATACAGCGTACACGCCTGTCAGCTGACAGCGCTGACAGGCTGACAGCTTATTTTAAATTTAAAATTAAAGAATGAAAAAGCGGACTTTCCTAGAATTTCCAATTCTCACACCAGGTGAGGAAGCTCAACCCTGAATAATTGATCCCACCTCCTCCTCTCCTCCTCAATTTTCCTCTTTCTCCTTTCCTCTTTGTACTAGTAAAGCAGAGGAAATGGCTAATTTTTTGCAGGGCCCACTGGCTCTAGCGTAAGTCTTTAGCATTAATTTTCTCGGAGGGCCACACTACCGGTCCTCGTGTTTGAACACATTTGTGTGAGTGCACACTTTACAGGCACTCATCTAGTTCATTTTCTGGAGGGCCACCTACCCCTTTCCGGCTTTCTTCGTCTTTTTTAAAATTTTTGTGGACCTGCCACACATTAAAGGCAACTCATATTCTTATTCCATTTTTTATCTGGAGGGCACCATCTCCCTCACCTTGACTTCTCTTTTTGGTTTTGTACCCAAAATTTTTGGGACTGCCACATACCAGGCACCTCATATCGCATTCCATTTTTTCTGGACGGGGGAACCTACTGCTCCTCTGGTTTTTGAAAACTTTTTGGGAACTGCCCACATACAGCAATCAATTATTCCATTTACTGGAGGGCCACCTACCGTGCTCCTCTGGTTTGAACATTTTTTGGGAACTGCACACTACAGGCCACTCATCATGTCCACTTTTGTCTGGGGACACCGTACCTGCTCCTCTGGTTTAAAACTTTTTGGGATGCACATACAGGCACTATCCACAATTAAATGTTCTCCATAGCAGACTCCACCGGTTGTCTCCAGTTGCTACCTCCAAAATCGTCCTCCATATGAGCTGCCTCATACATCCTCCCCTTATCAAACGATGTGGCATGTTGTTGGTGGTCAGGCAGAAATTGGGTTTGTTGTTGCATGGATTCCACATCAAAGTGTTAAATTTGGTCGCACCCGGGGTTATCCAAAAAATATACTGGCAAACTTTTACCATTAGGGAATTATTTCAGCGCTTCTCCGAACTGTTTACATTCCCTCACCCGGGCATATCCTAACATTGATAAGACGACTACTACAATTGATCTTATACAAAAGGTTATTAGAAGTGAGTTTGGGGTAGTTAGCCTTAGAGACGGGGCTGGCTTGGATGGCGAAAGCCGCTTTCTGGGCAGAAAGCGCCAGCTCCACATGCCAAGATACAACTAACATAGTTTTTAACTGCAGCACCTTTAAATCTACATAGGTCACTGCCTCCCATACATGGTCCCTTATCAAACGAGCTGTGTCAGGCAGATTTTGGGTTGTTGTTCCATGGCTTGCATGTTAACTTTGCGCCACACTGCTGTGTAATCCACAAAAAATTATAGGCAAACTTTTATCATTGTAGCGATATATTTTGAGCGCGTTCTTGCTCACACCTCCTTTGGTTCTCTTATGCCACCAATTGGTTTGAAGCCTGAGTCCTATTGTAGGTATGTCGCACATGACACTCTCTAGCCTGTGCCGTTGCCTCTTGCATGCGTCCCTATAGTGTGAGGGTCATTATTGGATGTGTTAGATGCTATGATGAGCACTATTTGTTAACTCTGTTCATGCCATGCTGTTGCCATCATTTTGGCACATGAATGGTGCGATAAGCAGCCTCAGAGGCATCCCATGGCAAATGCTGCCCCTGCGTGTTTCCTGTCCATTTACGCGTGTGTTCTTGTTTCCACTCCTTTATGAGGTTTCCAGGGTGTGGCCAAGCTCTACCTGTGCAGAGCCTCTTGGGTCCCCGTGAAAATGCTCGAGTCTCCCATTGATCGTCATGGGGTTCGTAATATGAGACGAGCCTCGAGCATGCGGGAAAGTTCGTCGTCGAAACGAGTACCCCCGAGTCAGCATTTAGGTGTTCGCTCATCTCCTATCGTGTCCATAAACGAATGTCCAAAAGAACAGCAAACTTGATCAAGTATTGAGGTCCTTCTGTGCTTATCTACTTGTCCTCCATCATCTCGGAGAAGGGGTCCCACAACCAATGTGTGGGTGAGATTACTTAGTATATAGGATCGAATTCCTTAGAAACCCATTAGAATAGAAAGAAGAGCTTACGTGCTAGAGCAGGGTAGCTGCAATCTAAACAAGGCCACCTGGACCTCCCAATGGCATCCAAGTCCATACAACGATATTGCGTCGGGTGGCTACAATTGTTCAAGATCAGGAGGGCTTACAAGAAAAACCTGACTGATAAACCGTAGGGACAAATTTTTTGTTGGGCTTTGCTAGTTGTTCCTCTTTCCTTTGTGATATCCCATTACGAGAAGGTTCCCCAACCACCAAATGTGGATGTGGAAAAATCTGTAATGGCTTCCAATCCTTAGAAACCCATAGAAAGGAGATCTCAAGTTTGTACACAGCCACCGGGATCCACCGCCATCCAACATCTGATAATTCTAGTGTAGCTACAACGTTGCAAGATAAGGTGTCCAAAAAGAAAACACCAGCCTGATAAAGATGAGGGGAATTCCCTTGGTCCTTCTGCTTGTCTTTATCTCCTTATCTCTCTACCCATCCTTGGGTAGGCCCCCGGCACCAGTTACAGGTGGGATCATTTTGTAACCGGGTCAAATCTTAGAACCATAACTCTTTCTCCATTAGAAAGGGAAGAGCTAACCTAAGTTGCAGGAGCAGGGGTAGCTGAACATCTAAAAAGCCACCTGGATTCAATAGGCATTCCACCCTAGTATGGGTGTGCGGCTACAGTTCAGATCAGCAGGTTACAGAAACCTGACTTAATAAACGAGAGGTACATTTTTGTTGGGTTCTTCTAGTTGTCCTCTTTCCTTCTTACGGATTTCCACATCTACGAGAAGGTTCACACCACCAAAGTGGATGAGAAAACAATCTGTAATTGTCTCCAACGCTTAGAAAACCCATTAGAAAAGGAAAGAGCTACAGTTGCAGAGCCAGGGTAGTGCACATCTAACCAAGCCACCTGGACCCAATGGCATCCAACCATCTAGTATTGGTAGTGCAAGTGGAGGCCTACAATGTCAAGGTCAGGCAGCTTTCCAAGGACAAGCCTGACTAATAAAGAGTAGGGACATTGGCGTCTTTCTAGGTTCCTTGTCCTCTTCTCCCAGTGGAGGGATCACATTATGAGCATGTTCAATAGATTGGAATGAGAATAATTTGGAATTGGTCCATGATCTGTAGAAAAACTTCTGCGTAAACCTTAACCGAAGCCAACAGGAGCCGATGTCCTCCGTCGTGAGTAATAGTAGGGTATTACAAAGATATATGGTGGGTCAGTTAACTAAGGGCCCGATTCGACGTTTTTCACGACGTGGTTACCGAAATTTCCGATTTGCGGCGGATTGTCCCTGCATTGCCCAGGGGATTGTGGGCGCACGCGATCGGATTGTGGCGCAGCGGGCGGCAGAGGTCGCGTACAGGAAATCGGGGGAGTGGCGAACGAAAACCGACGTATTCGGACTAAAAACCGCCGCATTTTAACAACCGCAAAAAAGTGTCGATGGGACCGATTACTTTCACGGTCCCGCTCGGTGCAATTCCGGAGCGATGTAGATACTTTCAGCGGCAACCTGGTGGAAGGACGGAGGAACACCTTCTTAATCCGGCCGGACCCGAATCACAGAGAGAGAACGCGACCCGATGGGATACGTTGGAATGGGAACGGGTAAGTAAATATTTGCACCATGGTTTCTACTGTGCACTTAGCTAACCCTCCACCTTGCTCTGGGTAAAAGCTGTAGCAGACATTGGTTTCAATACTACAGCAGTCACTAGAGCCGAGGGGGAAGGAGATGGGGAGGCAAGATTGAGAGTTTATGAAGAGAGTGAGCCCAAGACAGAGAAGTCTGAGGGTATGATCACAGTAGATTGAAGTCTACAATTGCAAGGTAGATACCCTGGATTAGTGCACCGTTGTGTATACTGTTAGTAGCCAGCAGTGCGTGGAACATGGGATTGAAACATGAGGTTTGCTCTGTGCTATGCTGCAGATGTGGAGGTGGAGTGTCCCAGGAGATCTATATAATTAAACCTATGGGTGTTGTTAGTAGCTGTCAGGACTGTGAAATATGATTTATATTCCAGGTATGTACTGAGGGGTGACCTCACACTTGCTGTGCTCACTGCAGCTAACATGAGGTTAGTGTCCTGGGAGATATGGGTCATATCTTTGTGTATGTTGTAGTAGACAGCGGACTGATGAAATAGGATTTATATTCCTGTTTTATACTGGGGGGTGTCCTCACACTGCTGTGTTTGTGGTTGCGCTGTGGCAGTGTTAGGTTTTGTCCTGGAGTGAATTACTGTATGTAATCAGACATTTGTGTATATTGTTAGTAGCAGCAGGACTGTGATGGATTGTATTCCAGGTTTGACTGAGGGTGACCTCACACTGCTGTGCTCTGTGTAACGCGTCAGCTTGCGGTATTGTCCTGGAGTGATATATAATCAATCTTGTGTATATGGTAGTAGCAGCAGGACTGTGAAATATTGATTTATATTGCAGGATTATACTGGGGGGTCATCACACTGCTGTGCATGTACTCACTGCGGCAAGCTTGAGGTATTGCCTGGAGGATGTGTTAATTAATCTTTGAATGTTCTAAGTAGCCAAGCGGTACTGTGAAAAATTAATATATTCAAGGATTATACTAGAAGTGCCCTCTCACTGTGTGCTCTGTGCACATTATGGCCAGCTTGAGGCATGGGACCTTACCTCTCTAACTTGACTATTCCCCAGCCCCTCCACTGTGCTCTGAGTAAAGCTGGTACAGTGTCAATTACTTACGCGTCAATCAGAGCTATGGGAAGGGGGTTTGGAAGGTACAAGAGCTAAGAGCCCAGCAGTGTGAGGCCAAACAAAGCATTGTATGATGAGCAGCTCTCACAATTAAAAAGTCAAAGTCATTATTCACACGGGTGATATCCCTTTAAGCAGAGTAAGTGTGCAGCAGCAGCCGCCGCCGCAGCAGGAAGTGGCCCCCGCAGCGCCTTGGACGGGGGCCAGTACCACATCCATATATCCTAATCATCCGCGGCACTAGATCTGCGGCTCCCTCTCATAGGGGCCATGTATTTGGGCGGCTTTCCCAGTACAGTATGTGCATCCAGGAAGGAACATTTGCTAAAATTAGCGGCTCCTCGTCTCAGACACGCCGGCTGATTAATACCCCTGACCGTTTTCGGAGCGGGGGTCTACACTTAGGATGGGATCACACCGTGCCAGCGCCTACTTTATACATAATTCATGTCCTATCCAGGGGTTTGTTGGCGGATCGCCCGTTTCGGGTCAGCTTTCATCAGGCTGCCAGCTGCAGATCCGGGACGGATGGATTACAGGGTCACAGAACTGACCCGACCCGACCCCCAGGGTCCGGTCTGTACATGATCAAGACAAGGGAAGAAGCAGAATCTATAAAAAAAAAAAAATTACTAAGATTTTGTCAAATTTTTTAACGCATTCTGTAATTCCTCCTGGAAATCTAGGACTAAATTTGCCAAGTGGGCGTTACCATTCCTCCAAATGGGCAGCCGTGATTGGAGGAGTAACAGAGGAACGGCATGAAAATTGTTACTCCTTCAAGAGTTCAAATATTTGCTAAAAATGTATAGAAATGGATACATAGAATATGTATTGTGCCTCATTAACTCCTCTTGGAATAAATTAACAAGTGGGCGTTACCATTCCACCAAAATCGACAGCCGCGGTTGGACATTGTTGTGACAAGTAGCTTTATTCCCTATATAGACTAGTAGAGGGTTACAATGAAGTCATAGAATTAATTGCTTCATTTCCCGGAGGAATAACAGAGGAACGGCATGAAAAGCGTTACTAAAGAGTTTAACTATTTGCTAAAAATGTATAAAAATTTACTAGGATTCTGTCATTTTTCTATGCATTGTGTCGTTCCTCATTAACTCCTCCTGGAAATCTAGGACTAAATTGGCAAGTGGGCGTTACCATTCCCCCAAATGGGCAGCCGTGATTGGACATAGTTCTGACAAGTCTCTTTATTCCCTATATATAGACAAGTAGAGGGTTAATGTGAAGTCGTTCAATTAATTTCTCTATTTCCCGGAGGAGTAACAGAGGAACGGCATAAAATTGTGCTACTTCTCAAAGTGTTTAATTATTTGCTGAAAATGTATAGAAATTTACTAGGATTCTGTCATTTTCCAATGCATTGTGTCATTCCTCATTAATTCCTCCTGGAAATCTAGGACTAAATTGGCAAGTGGGCGTTACCATTCCTCCAAATGGACAGGCGCGGTTGGACATAGTTCTGACAAGTAGCTTTATTCCCTATATGGACAAGTAGAGGGTTAAAATCAAGTTGTTCAATTAATTGCCCCATTTCCCAGAGGAGTACCAGAGGAACGGCATCAAATTTCTATACCTTTTTTAGCAAATATTTCAACTCTTTGAGAAGAGTTGAAATATTTACTAAAAATGCATAGAAATTTACTAAGATTCTGTCAATTTTCTATGCATTGTGTCGTTCCTCATTAACTCCTCTTGGAAATACAGG